>WNWK01004397.1:95000-141392 GCA_009830355.1 Cherax destructor | reverse complement strand
AATAGAGAATGGAAAAAGTACATTAGAAAAAGGACCCAGGAAAATAAAGAGATTAGCCGAAGAGCAAGAAACGAATATGCACAGGTAAGAAGGGAGGCTCAGCGACAATACGAAAATGATATAGCATCAAAAGTCAAGTCTCACCCGAAGCTGTTGTATAGCCACATCAGGAGGAAAACAACAGTCAAGGACCAGGTAATAAGGCTGAGGAAGGAAGGTGGGGAGTTCACAAGAAACGACCAAGAGGTATGTGAGGAGCTCAACATGAGATTTAAAGAAGTCTTACAGAGGAGACAGGAAGGAATCCAGGAATTCAGAATAGGAAGGTATACCAACAAGTGCTGGATGAAATACACAACCGAGGAGGAGGTGAAGAAGCTGCTATGTGAACTCGATACATCAAAAGCGGTGGGACTGGACAACATTTCTCCGTGGGTCCTTAGAGAGGGAGCAGAGATGTTGAACGTGCCACTAACAACAATCTTCAACACATCCATTGAAACTGGGCAACTACCTGAGGTGTGGAAGATGGCAAATGTAGTCCCAATTTTTAAGAAAGGAGACAGACATGAGGCATTAAATTACAGACCTGTGTCACTGACGTGTATAGTATGCAAAGTCATGGAGAAGATCATCAGGAGGAGAGTGGTGGAGCACCTAGAAAGACACAAGCTTATAAACGACAACCAGCACGGTTTCATGGAAGGAAAATCCTGTGTCACAAACCTACTGGAGTTTTATGACAAGGTAACAGAAGTAAGACACGAGAGAGAGGGGTGGATAGACTGCATTTTCTTAGAAGGCGTTCGACACAGTTCCTCATAAGAGGTTAATGCAAAAGCTAGAGGATCAGGCACACGTAACAGGAAAGGCACTGCAATGGATCAGAGAATATCTGACAGGGAGGCAACAACGAGTCATTCTACGTGACGAGGTGTCAGTGGGCACCTGTGACGAGTGGGGTTCCACAAGGGTCAGTCCTGGGACCGGTACTGTTTTTGGTATATGTGAATGACATAACGGAAGGGATAGACTCAGAAGTGTCCCTGTTTGCAGATGATGTGAAGTTAATGAGAAGAATTAAATCAGTCGAGGATCAGGCAGGACTACAAAGAGACCTGGACAGGCTACAAGCCTGGTCCAGTAACTGGCTCCTTGAATTTAACCCTGCCAAATGTAAAGTCATGAAGATCGGGGAAGGGCAAAGAAGACCGCAGACAGAATATAGTCTAGGTGGCCAAAGATTGCAAACCTCACTCAAGGAAAAAGATCTTGGGGTGAGTATAATACCGAGCACATCTCCTGAGGCACACATTAATCAGATAACTGCTGCAGCATACGGTCGGCTGGCAAACCTAAGAATAGCGTTCCAATATCTCACTAAGGAATCGTTCAAGACTCTGTACACCATATACGTCAGGCCCATACTGGAGTATGCAGCACCAGTTTGGAACCCACACCTGGTCAAGCACGTCAAGAAACTAGAGAAAGTGCAAAGGTTTGCAACAAGACTAGTTCCAGAGCTAAGGGGATTTTCCTACGAAGAAAAGTTAAGTGAAATCGGCCTGACGACACTAGAGGACAGGAGGGTTAGGGAAGACATGATAACGACATATAAAATGCTGCGAGGAATAGATAAGGTGGACAGAGACAAGATGTTCCAGAGAGGGGACACAGAAACAAGGGGTCACAATTGGAAGTTGAAGACTCCTATGAGTCAAAGGGATGTTAGGAAGTATTTCTTCAGTCATAGAGTTGTCAGGAAGTGGAATAGCCTAGAAAGTGACGTAGTGGAGGCAGGAACCATACATAGTTTTTAGACGAGGTTTGATAAAGCTCATGGAGCAGGGAGATAGAGGACCTAGTAGCAGTCAGTGAAGAGGGGGCCAGGAGCTATGAATCGACCTCTGCAACCACAAATAGGTGAGTACAAATAGGTGAGTACACACACACACACACACACAGGACCAGGAGGCAGAGGAACGGTTTATATCCAGAGGAAAAAGATTAAACGGGAAGGCCAGAAAGAACCCTGGTTTACCCAAAGGTGCAGGGAGGCAAAGACCAAGAGTGTCAGAGAATGGAAAAGGTACAGAAGGCAAAGAACCCAAGTAAACAAAGAGATTAGTAGAAGAGCTAGAAACGAGTATGCACAGGTACGGAGGGAAGCCCAGAAACAGTACGAAAATGACATAGCATCGAAAGTTAAGTCTGACCCGAAACTGATGTACAGTCACATCAGAAGGAAGACAACAGTTAAAGACCAGGTGATAAGGCTGAGGAGAGAAGATGGGGAACTCACAAGTAACGATCAAGAGGTATGTGAGGAGCTCAACTTGAGGTTTAAGGAAGTATTCACAGTGGAGGAAGCAAGGCAGCTGGGTAGACAGGATGGGGTGCGCCACCAACAAGGGATGTATCAAGTGCTAGAGGGCATACACACAACTGAGGAGGAGGTGAAGCAGTTACTCAGTGACCTTGATACCTCAAAGGCGATGGGTCCGGACAACATCTCCCGTGGGTTCTTCGGGAAGGAGCTGAGGTACTGAGTGTGCCACTTACCATAATATTCAACACATCCCTTGAAAATGGGCAGTTACCTGAGGTATGGAAGAAGGCCAACGTAGTCCCCATCTTTAAAAAGGAGACAGAAAGAGGCACTAAACTACAGACCGGTGTCACTTACATGTATAGTGTGCAAAGTCCTGGAGAAAATCATCAGGAAAAGAATGGTGGAGCACCTCGAGCGGAACAGGATAATAAACACCAGGCAGCACGGATTCGGAAGGCAAATCCTGTGTAACAAACCTCCTAGAGTTCTATGATAAAGTAACACAGGTAAGACAAGAGAGAGAAGGGTGGGTTGATTGCATTTTCCTGGACTGCAGGAAGGCCTTCGACACAGTTCCTCACATGAGATTAGTAAAGAAGTTGGAAGAACAAGCACGTATAACAGGAAGGGCACTGGAATGGATCAAGGAATGCCTCACAGGGAGGCAACAACGGGTCATGGTGCGTGATGAGGTATCACAGTGGGCGCCTGTGAAGAGCGGCGTACCGCAGGGGTCAGTCCTAGGACCAGTGTTATTCTTGGTATATGTAAATGACATGACAGATGGGATAGGCTCAGAAGTGTCTCTGTTCGGAGATGATGTGAAATTAATGAGGAGAATCACATCGGAGGAGGACCAAGCAGGACTTCAAACAGACCTGGACAAGCTTGGCACCTGGTCTAGCAAATGGCTTCTCGAATTCAATCCCACCAAATGCAAAGTCATGAAGATCGGAGAAGGGCAAAGAAGACCGCTGACAGAGTACAGGCTAGGAGGACAAAGGCTACAAACCTCGGCAAAGGAGAAAGACCTTTGGGTGAGTATAACGCCAAGCACGTCTCCGGAGGCACACATCAACCAGATAACTGCGGCAGCATATGGGCGACTGGCAAACCTAAGATTAGCGTTCTGTTACCTTAACAACGACTCGTTCAAGACACTGTACACCGTGTACGTCAGGCCCATACTAGAATATGCAGCACCAGTCTGGAACCCACACCTGGTCAAACACGTAAAGAAACTAGAGAAAGTGCAAAGGTTTGCGAGAAGGTTAGTTCCACAACTCAGGGGTCTGTCCTATGAAGAAAGGCTGAGGGAAATAGGACTAACAACACTGGAGGAAAGAAGGGTCAGAGGAGACATGATAATGACATACAAAATACTGCGGGAATCAACAAGGTAGACAGTGACAGGATGTTCCAGAGAGGGAACACAGAAACAAGGGGACACAACTGGAAGCTGAAGACTCAGATGAGTCAAAGGGATGTTAGGAAGCATTTCTTCAGCCACAGAGTAGTCAGGAAGTGGAATAGTCTAGAGAAAGACATAGTGGAGGCAGGAACCATACACAGTTTTAAGACGAGGTATGATAAAGCTCATGGAGTAGGGAGAGCAGATACCCAGTAGTGGGCAGCGCAGAGGCGGGGCCAGGAGCTAAGTCTCGACGTCTGCAACCACAATTAGGTGAGTACAATTAGGTGAGTACAGGGGGACACCAACAAATGTTGGATGAAATACACACAACTGAGAAGGTGAAGAAGCTCCTAAGTGACCTTGATACCTCAAAGGCGATGGGACCGGACAGCATCTCTCAGTGGGTCCTTAGAGAGAGAGCAGAGACACTGTGTGTGCCACTAACCACAATTTTCAACACATCCCTTGAAACTGGGCAACTATCTGAGGTATGGAAGACGGCAAATGTAGTCCCCATTTTTAGGAAAGGAGACAGAAACGAGGCACTAAACTATAGACCAGTGTCACTGACGTGTATAGTATGCAAAGTCATGGGGAAGATTATCAGGAGGAGAGTGGTAGAGCACTATAAACGACAACCAGCACGGATTCATGGAAGGCAAATCCTGTGTCACAAACCTTCTGGAGTTTTATGACAAGGTAATAGAATTAAAACATGTTGATTGCATTTTCTTGGACTGCAAGAAGGCCTTCGACACAGTTCCTCACAAGAGATTAGTGCAGAAGCTAGAGGATCAGGCGCATATAACAGGAAGGGCACTGCAATGAGGCTTTACACACACACACAAAGTATTCCGTCACGTTACACTAGACACAAAAAAGAACACAAACACGTGAATTAGACCGAGAATACCAGGAGCACGTGATTTTAGTCCCCCAAAAAAAACACGAAGTGGCTTCAGGTACAACATTATTTTTACTAAATTTATTGAAGGAGGTCGTCCAGTGATTTATGCCAAAACAACATTCTTCCACCAATTCGTTGATGTGTCGGAAGAATATTATTATTATTCTTAGTAGTAGTAGTATTACTTTTATGGGAAGAGTGCTAAACCCGTCAGGGGGTCATATAATACATGGAATGGGAAGGAAGGGGATGCAATCAGCATAGACCCAAGACAAGGAAGAACGGCCGTTCCTTAGGTATAAATTCCCTCACCGGCAGTACGACACAGTTCTTCAGGGTACAGTAGTCCTCCCTGCAGAAAGTTGAAGTGAATTGCATGTCTCACATGTCAAGAAACTGCGTCGAAAGTTCGCAATCTGCAGATTAAAGTGCGTTAAGTTCGAGCCAAACTTAGTTGAGAAAGGTGATTGTTATTAACTTAGACGTTGTTTTTTATTAAGGTCTGAGGGAAGCCAGTCGAAACCTTATTTATTGTATAGTGATAAGTTTGTTGACAGAATATAAAGATTATATATGTACTGTACACATTCACACACACTCACTCTCTCACACACACTCACACACACACACACAATATATATATATATATATATATATATATATATATATATATATATATATATATATATATATATGATGGGGTCCACCTCTGGTGTAAATTGTGGGTCCCATAGCCTCGGAGAAGTGGATAAAAAGGCTTCAAGGAAGAATATTTAGATGTCTTTCTGAAGCCATTTGAATATTCCACTTCCCCTACCACCCCATCTTTTAAATATATATAAAATTTATTTCAAGACAAAATACACTGACAAAATACATTGACAAGAATACAATAGGGAGTAAAACAACATAGATGACAACTCAGAGCTACATGTCAAATACTTCGTCCAGCTCCCCGGCAGTGGGCCGCGTGCCCAGAATGCTGCAGGCATTTTCCCTCTGGATCGCAACACTGAGTCTCTGAAAGAGGAAGCTGGTCGCCCTGTGGTCCTTGGTTTCTATGATGAGTTTTCCACCCAGCTCTTTGAGAAACTTTAGAGCACACTTGCCCCATGCTCCATGGGTCTCCGACCCTATTGGGATGAAGTTATAGCAAGGGGGAGGTCTTCATATTTGCGGGTCTTCTGGGTCTCCCTGTGACTGGCAGCTCCACCCCCTTCGGCTACGGAGTATGGCAAGTAGGTGTCTGCCATTGTGGCAGCACAGGTTTAGTCCCAAGCAATCTGCTTACCATCCTTCCAGGGTAGCATGGTGGCTCCATCAGGACGCTTTTGACTTCCATCAGACCTCTGCACTTGGGGTTCCCGTTGAGCTGGGCAACGGGCTGTGGCGAGGCTTCTCTTTATGATGTCATTGACCTCCTCATGTCTAGCATACTTCCCTTCTAATGTGTGACACACTAGACCATGAAGTCCGAATTGATCAGCCGTCGCCCTGCCGCAAATACACCTATGTTCGGTGAGTATGGGGACGGCTAGGCGAAGAGCAACACCAATCCGAATGGCCTGTGGGTCGAGTTGAGTCCCCAGAGAAGAATTGGGAACAGCTAGAAGGAAATCTCCTGAGTGTGGTGCCTTCACCGCTAGGAGACGAGCTTTGTCCTTTCCTGAAGCGTTGGTGAGCATTGTGTGGCAATTTTTTCGATGATCGGTTTGTCCCAGTGGGACTGTTTGTGCACTTTGGGAGGAGCTGGTCTACTGGAGGAGTCTGCCAGGATGTCCCACTGCACGGCTGCTTCAATGAACCTGGGGTCTTGAGCTCCCACCACACCTCTCAAACGTTCAGGGACAATCTTCTTGACTAATCCACAGGAGGCCAAACACGATGACAGAAATGCAGGTAAAGCTACCTGCCTTGCTTTGCGCACCCCTATACCTCCCAGTCGCACTGGGAGGGTTGCCTGCTCCCATTACCGATCCTCTAGTGACAGACTCAGTGCCTTCTTAAAGGTTGATCTCAGGTGTACGTCATACTCGTCAAGTGTTGGGTTGTCAAAAGAGGGTGCGCACCTCAAGAAGTGAGTCTTGGCATAGTAAGACACCTTGTGAGGAGATACAGGGCATCATGGGCATCAAGATCACTTATTCTCTCCGCTATTCTTTTCAGGTCATTCACTTTGTCCTTGAGGACAGTGTCGATGGCGTGGTGACCCAGCGGTACTCCCAGGAGGGTACAGTTGGATGGAGTGGTAGTAGTTGTTTCTGGGAGGATTGTTTGCACCGCATTGATTATTTCCTGGTTTGTTGTGATGATTTCACACTTTGAGGGATTGAGGATGAGTCCTAAGGCTTCTCCCTGTGTCTTCACCCGTTATAGGTCCTCTAACAGGGACTCCTCAGTACCTGCCAGAGTGCCATCATCCAGGTACCAGATGTTGAGCTCGCTGCGTAGGCTGGAAGTTAGTTCTCTTACTGCCAAACAGAAGAGAAGTGGAGCGAGTGGATCACCCTGCTGAACACCCTCAGATGAGGGAATTTCATGTTCCCCAAACAAAAGAGTCGAGGATTTGCTGTAGCCAGCTGAAATGAAGGGAAAGAGACTGGGGAACCGATCCCGAACGGCTGGCAAGACCACATCTCTCTTCACCATATTAAAGGCATTTCTAAAGTCAAGTTTGACAACGGCCTTGTCTTCTTGTAGGTCCCTGATGTAGGCCCTTGCCGCATGAGCTGCAGCTTCACTGCCTTGAGAGACCCCAAAGCCCAGTTGGTGTGGCTGGAGTAAACTGGCAGCGTCTAGGCGAATGTTTCTTACTACTGCTTTGGCAACTAGACGGCAAAGGGTGTTACCAACAGCAATGGGTCTGATTCCCCCATCCTTCTTCTTCAAAGCGCATAATGAGGCTCCAAAAAAGAAAGTTTTAATTTCTTCTGGGATTCGCCCAGCCAGGCAGTTGTTGACAAAAGTTGTTAATTCGGTGAGGAGAATTGATGCAGATGCTCCGAGTACTGGATTTACCATCTCTTTGAGGTGTTGTGGTGTAATTCCAGTGTAACCTCCTGCAGATCCTGCTGGAAATGACACTATCGCCTTATAGACTTCTGATTCTGGCAAAATTAATTGTTCAGTGATGGGGTCTCCTTCAGGGTTGTTGTTGATGGCTATGGTGTCCCTTGTCGGATGCTTGTCTCTTAGTGCTTGAGCTGTGGTCTCATCTTTGGGAGCTACAGTGTCGTCACTTGTAATTATTCTGATTGCTCCCACTGTGTTGCCTTCTTCGATTTTTTTGCTAACCTGTGCGCAAATTTTCTCGTTTTCAGTGGAATTTTTCTTGGGTCTACATCAGTGATTCCTGCGGTGGTGGGGCAGAGGGACACAATTATCTGTTCTTGCAGTTGCGCACCGCCTTGATGACTGAAGTGGTTAGCAGTTTGCCTCGTCTTTCAGGAACTGCAAGACAAACATTGCCAAACAGGAGTAGGTTGCGCCATGCTTTAATGGTGCCGGGCTCTAAATTGGTGGAACTCCATTCACCTGCTTAAGAAGGTCTGTGAATTTCTGCTGCATATGGGCGAGCTGCATTAGGAATGTGGATAGGTACTGCTAGCAGTGGATTTGAATGCCAGAAGAAGGTTTTCGCGAGAGGAGGTGCCATTGGAATTGACATCTGCCTGTGAGGCTGTGGGTTGCCTCTGCTGGGGCCTATGTGATCCTGCACACCCATTGTGTGCACGAATATATATATATATATATATATATATATATATATATATATATATATATATATATATATATATATATATATATATACATATCGACTGGAGATCAACATTTCTGAGCCAAAATCTGAATGGGCAATCGTATGGTTGCAATATTTTAATGACTTGAATTCTAAGTCAAGTGTATTATTACCAGCAAATTATTAGCACCTTACTTTCGTGAATAATTACACTGGTCAGCATTTGAATGTTTTTAATTTTTTTTTATTCATGGTTGCCATCATTCATATTCTTTGGCTGCTGATTGTAAATATCTAAACCATTTTGCTTTATTACGTAAGGATTTTGAATAAAATACAAATTAATGATTATAAAAAATGTGAATTTTTAATAAATTGGTATTTTATTAAAATTAGGCAAGTGATCATGGAAAAGCACATTCTGTTAGTTTTAAGAACATATGAATTCCAAATCAACATAAAACAAATCAAATGATTTTATTACAAAAATATGCTCCTAATAGTTAGCCTACATATTGATTTTCACTTGTGCTGTGCATCGAGACCATTACGTTTCAATGACCAGCAGTAATCCGCCATCATGCTGACATTCCATTTGCCCTGGTATCGAGTTTCCATGGTGCAAATATCCTGATGGAACCCTCTCCTTGTTCCTCACTGTAGTCCCCACAATTGTTGGGAAAATAGTCAAGATATGAGTGCAAAAGTGCATCTTCACACTAATTCTAGACTCAAGTTGTTGGAAACGTGAAATCAGGTCTTGGATCATTTTTTATATTCGGGGGAGCGTCTGTTTCCCAGGAAGTTGTGGACAATCTGCTTGAATGAAAACCAGGCATTCACCTCGACACCTGCTAATGCTTCATCAAAATGCTTGTCCTTCATCAGCTACCGAAACTGAGGGCCAACAAAGATTCCTGCCTTTAGCTTGCCTTCACTTATACGAGGAAACTTTGACTCCAGGTACTTGAAAGCAGTTCCATTCTTGTTCAAGGCCTTCACAAAATTTTTCATAAGCCCTAATTTGATGTGGAGTGGTGGCAGCAGAATTTTCTTGGGGTCAACTAGTGGCACACTTTTCACGTTGTGATTTCCGGGTAAGAAGCTGGTTCTTGGTGGCCAGTCTTTTTGTTCATAGTGCTCGCTGTCTGCCCTACTATTCCAAAGACACAGAAAACAGGGATACTTGGCGTATCCGCCTTGAAGACCTAGTAGGAAAGCAATAACTTTTAAATCACCACATGAGAAAATTGTGATTCTGGTACTTGATTGCAGATATTAGTGTCTTCATATTTGCGTAAGTTTCTGACATTTGGACACTATGGCCAAATGACACAGATGCAGCTGTGCCATTGTAGAGAAGTACAGCCTTTAAACTCTTTTAGCAGAATCAATGAAGAGTCTCCATTCATCTGCTTTGTATGACATCCCCATGTGTTCAATAAGGCCAGAAATATTTGAACAGAAAACTACAGATTCCTCTTTGTCAAAGAATTGAGTGAATTCCGCTTCATGATGACGGTACCAAGCGAATGTTGCTCCAGGAGCTAGAAGCCTGTGTTCCTTCAGTCTAGAGCCAAGTAACTGTGCACTTTCTTTTGGAAATTTAAGGTCTCTCACCAAGTTATTGAGCTCAACTTGGTTTAAAGGTTTGGGATCGTCATTTGTTGGTGGTTCATAGTCTACTTCCATCTCCTTAGAATCACTGGTATCAGACTCTGATGAAATTTGCCATGTCTCAGGTGGCACAGGTACAGGAATATCTTCAGTGTGTGGAACAAGCCTTATTGCTGAAGAAATATTTGGGTATATTATGCGATCTTTAGTCTTCTTGTTGAATCCAGCTACTTTAGTCATACAAAAGTAGCAGTCATCATGGTGATTCATCTGCTCCCGCCATACCATTGGTACTCCAAAGGGCATACATTTAAGTTTTCCAACTGACCACATTTGTGTGGTGCAAATGATTTGTCCTGGTCTCCAAGTTTGCAGCCAAAATAAGCAAAGTAGCAGCGCTTCAATAAAGGAGTAATGTTGCTCCGGGAATCTGAAGGTGACTTGCCCGAAGACATAGCAAAATGTGTCTGGTGAATTTATGCAGCCTCTAGACATTAATAATCAGAAAATAAAGAAAATATATTAGATTTAACATTTAAGTCAATATAAGGTAAGCATTTTAATTGGTAATATACCACTTTCTCATTTACTTATGTTATACCAAAAGAGAAAAGTAACGTTTCCGTATAACTTGACAACCTGATGTGAAAGAGATAAATAAAAAACACAATGCATCACTATTTTCCATATATATACCGAAAAGATACCATAGAGTCAATTAAAAATCATGCAGACCAGTGTAATCTTCACACACCTGACATGTGCCTCTTCTTTCATTGTTGGGTGCTGAAGGGAAAAATGGCACATGGCACATACCACAGGTGGTGAGGAGGGGTGCAGTGGGGTCTCCCTCATTGTGGGCCGGGGAGGGAGGGAGGGAGGTGTGGAAGTGGTGTGATGAGTGATGCGGATGAGGCATGGGTGGAGGAGGGGAGAGGACTGAGGCGGCAGGCCTGACGGAGTGCGTACTCACTCCCTCCCACGACACGTCACTATACAACACTATGCACAGCCCCCCCCACTATAAACGACACACCGCTATGCACTACACATGCTATGCACATACTATGCACATGCTAAGCATATACTATGCACTATACACACACGGTGAACAAACACTCCATTATCGAAACGAGACTACAAGGTGTATGCTCCCCAGTCTGGGGAGGGGAAGGGGAGAACACAGTTTTACCCCTCATCCTCTGCCTCAACCATGTTGCCCACCTCTCCTCACTGACCCCTCCTACCCATAGGTGATCGTAATGTATTCTCCCTCACTGACTTCATGTACACAACACTTTTCTTGATTCTGAAGAGAGAAAGGAAATGCAGTCCTCTTGCCCCTTCTTGCCCAGCTTATGTGGCATTGACGTGTTTCCTTACACCGGTTGTCTATGTTCACCCATCAGTAAAATGGGTACCTGGGTGTTAGTCGACTGGTGTGGGTCCCATCCTGGGGCAAGGACCTAATTTGCTCGAAATGCTCTGCATAACAAGGGGCTTTCTATATAGTAGTATGTCATTGATGTAAGCTAGGCCTGTATTCCTTGTACATGTACTTGTAGTAAATAAATATATTAAATTAAATTTAATTATTTGTGGCTGAGTGGATAAGAGCGCTGCCTGGAAATCTTAACCGTCTCAGTAGCAGTATCGAGTCCTGCTGACTGTGATCTTTCTCTGTATATACCCGCTTGTTTCCGAGTGGTGCATTGATATATATGTGTGTGTACTCACCTATTTGTGGTTGCAGGGTCGATACTCAGCTCCTGGCCCCGCCTCTTCATTGATCGCTACTGTATTTGTGTGTGTGACTGTTGTGCATATATATATATATATATATATATATATATATATATATATATATATATATATATATATATATATAAAAACACAAAAGAACCATAAGGGAGTTGAATGATAGCTCTATGCCTTTTATGTTGCAATCAACACATAGGCGGATTCCAATGTTGCAGAAATGAGTAGGAAGTTCGAGCAGATTAATTCAGGGAAACGTTCTACTTAACTAATAGATCAGGATAGATTTAGAAAGGTTAAAGAGATGCACTGATTTGGTAACAGAGTTGTGGATGAATGGAATAAACTCCCGAGTACTGTCATTGTAGCTAAGCCTTTCGTAGCAGTTTGATAAGTACATGAGTGGGTGTGGGTAGGCATGAATTAGACGTGCCTAGCATGGGCCAGTAGTACATGAATGGTATACAATACCGACAAGATGAAAATTAGACACATATGCAACACCTGGGTATCTTTATTGAGGAGACTTTTCGCCACGTAGTGGCTTCATTAGTCCTATACAAATCAGAATAGTGAAGATCACAATGAGTTTGAAGTAATTAGTCCCTCAGACTGGAGTCGATGTAATCAGTTCATGAATCTTGAAAAGAATACAGCATATGCCAGAAGAAGTGACTTATATACTGCTATCTACCCCTTATCCACAATAAAAAAAATAGAACCCGAGGGAGAATACCACCAAAGTGTGACGAACAAGCAACCAGGAGCCGGTGAGGTGTTTCAGAAAGAGCTGTTGCTTCGGTTCTCCTGTCACCATGTGCCGGGGCTCAAAAGATAACGTTAAGGTAGAAATCATGAAAAGTGTAGTGAGTGAGTGTATTTTAGCTCACAGAGACCCTTCCAACAATACGTAGGACATAGCTATGTTACAGCTCTCTCAAATTTAATGTTTTATTCATGTATTTTGATGCGAGTAATAGCCTGCTTTTATTGACTATTTACAATTTTATTGCATATGCAAATTAAGTGATGCAGCTATATTGCGTAGCGTGATTGTAAATTACCGATGACAAGCGTCAAGCTATGTAACACTCTTACTGGGAACGAGGATCTTTCAGGTCTCTCACTTTCTCTTGGTTCTTGGTGATGTTTCTTTCCTGTTTTTCTATTGCCTTCCTTAGTGCATTCTCAGGTAATCATCAAGTACACCTTGTAAGATCAACCCACAGAACAGAAAAGAGAAGAGGATGTAGAGGGGAACACAACTCTGTCTCCACAGAAGCACATACACAAAATAAAATCTGCGGCATATGCAAAGTTGGCAAATACAAGAACAGCTTTTAAGAGTCTCAACAAGGAGGCATTAATATAATTCTACACGAGATCTGAAAGTTTAGTGCTGAAGTAACTGGCACTAACATGTATTCCAAGTCTCATCAAGCACAAAAATAACTTGAGAACGTTCAGAAGACTGGTAAAAGGCTGGTCACAGACAGTAAAGGAAGATACGATCACAACTAACAAAATTACTCAGACGCAAGCAAAGCTGACAAGGATGAACTATTTAATATGGAAGGAAACAGAACGAGGAGACACAGCTAGACACTAGATGTTCAGATGTGTCAGAAGGACACTAGAAAAATTCATTCACTGTGAGAGGAGTAAATGTCGCTATTTTTTCATAGTGGTTGTTTTGCATATATATATATATATGCAAGACAAGCCACCGGGGGGGGGAGGGTGGAAATCTTTAGCACAAGTGTTTTCTCACTTCTCAGTGCATCATCAGGAGCTATGCAAAGTTGCAAGACAACAACTGGTCGAGCGCCACCCATCCATCAGGAAGCTACTTGGCATTATGTAATGACCAATCCTGTGATTTTGTATAGCATTGTTGTTTAAGACTGTGTATAATAGACTACTAAATAGCTATCAAGCTTGTAAAACCCATAATTTGAGTTATATACAATATTCCTGTCATGTTTCAAGAGAGAAGATTCAATTATGATTCTTTCTATGACAGAACTGTTTGGTACAATATCTGGGCAGCAGCAAACCCGTGGTTGATTACAGGAACTAATGTGGTTCAAGATAGCGTTCTACTCCTGCCCTGTCCTGATTGAGTATTTATGTTGGGCTATTCTGGTTTCCAGAAGTATACAACTCAAATTATGGGTTATACAAGCTCGACAGCTATTTAGTAGAGTCTACTGTATACAATTTTAAACAACAATGCTATACAAAATCACAGGATTGGTCATTATGCCAGGTGGTTTGATGATGGATTGGTGACGCTCGATCTGTGTCTACACACCAAAACATCATACTACATCTGCCGCGAATGGTTATACAACATGTTTAGCTGTTACTGTATCATACATTGACAGGTACACAAGATTAAGTGATAATATAGGTACAGTGGAACCCCGGTTAACGAACACCCCGGAAATCGTGCAATTATGTAAGTATAATATTGTAAGTGCTTGTGGAAGTGTATTTTTGGGGGTCTGAAATAGACTAACCTAAATGACATTTTTTCTTAAGGAAGTAAATTCGTTCGGTAATGGCACTTGAGCAGGCTTCTGCAATGATTTTTTTTCGTTAACCGGGGTTCCACTATTGGGGTTAAAGGATATTCGAAGAAATCTGGATCATAGAAATATTATCGGAATGGTATAGAACATTCCCAAATAAAGCATATTAAACGATACCGATAAGACCAGTAGACAATATTTAGAAATAAATAAAGGGATACTTCTGAGTACCCCTGGGAACACACTAGTACCCCAGACCAGGGCATTTAAATGGACAAAAGAGCACATTCATTTCTTTTATTAATTAAAAAGGTTACACAGAACAGCAATTCATGTACATTATCCACTTGTAAAACATATTTTCTCAAGTCACATGACCTGTTCTAAACGGCTAGAAAAACCTTGGGGCTGGATATTATATCTTCTAATTTCATATTCCTTGACTTCTCAAAACCCGGAAGCCCTCTCCTACCCCCATATGTGGGGAATGGAGATGGGGATGGTGGTGGTGCGGGTGGCACGCAGACCGTTAGCTCACATTCAGAGAGAAGCTGTGGCAGGTGTAAACCCCCACTGTGCTATTCTGAGGAAAAACTCCCCCCTCACTCCTTCAGTTGTTGCCTTGCAACTTTGTATAGCACCTGATGATGCACCGAGAAGTGTGAAAGTACTTGAACTAAAGATTTCCACCCCAGTGGCTTGTCTTGCATTGTTAAGATTTCAGCTGGCTACAGCAAACCCTCAATTCTTTTGTTTGGCGAACATGAAATTCCCTCAGAGGGTGTTCAGCGGGTGATCCACTCGCACCATTTCTATTCTGCTTGTTGAGACTCTGCTGAAGAGTCCCTGTTAGAGGACCTACAACTGGTGAAGACACAGGGAGAAGCCTTGGGACTCATCCTCAATCCCTCCAATTATGAAATCATCACAACGAACCAGGAAATAATCAATGCTGTGCAAACAATCCTCCTGGAAGTCTCTACTACCACTCCATTCACAGTACCCTCTTGGGAGCACCGCTGATGCCCATGATGTCCTGTATCTCCTCACAAGGTGTCTTACTATGCCAAGACTCTTACTTCCTGAGGTGCGCATCCTCTTTTGACAACACAACACTCGACGAATATGACTGACGCACACCTGATCAGGCAACCCTCCCAGTGCGACTGGGAGGTATAGGGGTGCGCAAAGCAACAACACAGGTAGCTTTACCCGCATTTCTGTCTTCGTGTTTGGCTTCCAGTTGATTAGTCAAGAAGATTGTCCCTGAACGCTTGAGAGACGCCATAGGAGCTTAAGACACCAGGTTCACTGAAACAGCCATGCGGTGGGACATCCTTGCAGATTCCTCCAGTAGACCAGCTCCTCCCAAAGAGCACAAACAGCCTCACTGGGACAAACCGATCATTGAAAAAATCGCCAACACAATGCTCACCAATGCTTTAGGAAAGGACAAAGCTCGTCTCCTAGCGGTGAAGGCACAACACTCAGGATATTTCCTTCTAGCTGTTTCTAATTCCTTCCTGGGCACTCGACTCGACCCACAGGCCATTCGGATTGGTGTTGCTCTTCGCCTAGCCGCCCCCATCCTCACCGAACATAGGTGGATTTGCGGCAGAGTGAAAGCTGATCAATTTGGACTTCATAGTCTCGTGTGTCACACATCAGAATTGAAGTATGTCAGACATGAGGAGGTCAGTGACATCATAAAGAGAAGCCTCGCCACAGCCCGTTGCCCAGCCCAACGGGAACCCCAAGTGAAGAGGTCTGACGGAAGTCAAAAGCGTCCTGATGGAGCCACTATGCTACCCTGGAAGAATGGAAAATAGATGGCCTGGGACTACACCTGTGCCGCCACATTAGCAGACATCTACTTGCCATACTCGGCAGCTGAAAAGGGTGGAGCTGCCAGCCACAGGGAGACCCAGAAGACCCACAAATATGAAGGCCTTCCCTCTTGCTATAACGTCATCCCAGCCCTGAGTTGTTATCTATGTTGCTTTACTCCCTATTGTATTTTTGTCAATGTATTTCGTCTTTAAATATATATATATATATATATATATATATATATATATATATATATATATATATATATATATATATATATGTCGTGCCGATTAGGTAAAACTTGCGATTTTGGCTTAAATAGCAACGCTCACCTTGCCATATAAGACAAGTGAAAATTTGTGTATGCAATAATTTCGCCAAAATCATTTTGAACATAACGAAAAAAATATATTTCATTGTGTTTGTTTATTATTAAAATAATGTTAACGTATCTAAAATATATTGAGTTGGGTTAGGCTAAATTAAATTGCGCTTGTTGTAATAAGGTTAGGTAGGTTTTCAAAGTTTCTCTTGGTACAAAATTATAAATTCTTACATTAACATAAATGAAAAAAATATATCTTTAAACGTATAAGAGAAAATTTTAGAAAGGACTTAATTTTAGATGAGTTCTTGCTAACTGACCAGTTTTACCTAATCGGCACGACATATATATATATATATATATATATAAACACTGATCTCTGGCCGAAGGAGACTCGAATCTACGAACCTTGCAACAAGGTACGCAGTGCTTTACCGACCGTACCACACTGGTCCAATACCTTGGCGCCCAGCTCATGCTAGACGTTGATCCAAGGCAGCCAGCTTTCAGGCAGGTGGCTTATAGCTTTTAATTTCATCCCCTGCATGCATCGACACAACTAGAGATTTTTACAATGCTAGGAATTCGCAAGAACAGGCGAACTATTCACAAACACTGATCTCTGGCCGACGGAGACTCGAACCTATGAACCTTGCAACAAGGTACGCAGTGCTTTACCGACCGTACCACACTGGTCCAATACCTTGGCGCCCAGCTCACGCTAGACGTTGATCCAAGGCAGCCAGCTTTCAGGCAGGTGGCTTACAGCTTTTCATCTCATCCCTGATTCTAGCATGAGCTGTGCGCCAAGGTATTGGACCAGTGTGGTACGGTCGGTAAAGCACTGCGTACCTTGTTGCAAGGTTCGTAGGTTCGAGTCTCCTTCGGCCAGAGATCAGTTTTGTGAATATTTCGCCTGTTCTTGCGAATTCTAGCATATATATATATATATATATATATATATATATATATATATATATAATATATATATATATATATATATATATATATATATATATGATGATGTGTGTGTGTGTGTGTGTGTGTGTGTGTGTGTGTGTGTGTGTTGTGTGTGTACATTACTAATAAATATATAAGCAGAAAAAAATTCGTTTTTTTTTTTTTTTTTAGGTCACCCTACCTCAGTGTGTTGGAAATATATATCGTGGTTGCATTGAGAGAGAGATGATGTGATGCATTCAGAGTTTGCGCGAGATTGAAGTCCAGATGTTACATCCTGCGTAGGTGAGGGGACCTGTCAGCAATGTAAAAATGTCAGGTAATGCCCGATGTGGCCTGAATCACGAGGTGTGGCCTGAATCACGAGGTCAGGTTCAGGTAGTTTCTGTTTTACATATTGTTTCTGAATAGTTTTAGCGATGGAGCTTGCTAAAATGTATTTGCTTCCTTTCTGTTGATAGTTTTAGATAAAGGTATCCCGGATAAGAAGAAAATCGAGAAATGGTACGGAATCAATATTTTTCTCTTCCAAGACGAACTGTTGATGGTTACACTTGGTCAAGTTGTATCCTGAAGATGGGGTTTAGTAGCTAGAGCTCAGTCCTCTCACAAAATTAGGTGAACACACACACACACACAACATTGCTGTTTACGTGAAAAAAATAGAAACAGAAGAGGATAAAGTAAACTAAAGGAAGGCTTTTTTTACAGGTTGTTTGCATGTCAAACAGGTGCTAATTGTTTTTTAATCAAAATAAATGCATTATCATGCGAATCGAAAAGGAAAATAGTTGATTACAGAGTACAGAGTAAGATTTAAGAAATTACTAAAATCGTGCAAGGAAAACGATCTAACTTATGTTACAAAGAACATCGCTATGAGCACATTTAAACATTGGCAGCACATCCTATGGTTTTTGAAGACAGTTCTGAGTAACATCACAGCACTGCCTTCAGAAACCACAACAGTCATCTAGTAGGAATTTTATAAATTTTCAACTCATAAGACCTATTTTGTAAAAAAAAAAAAAAAACTCAATTTTAACCAAGAAAAGAAAGGCATGATTCACCTTCACATATGCACGGAACCTGACCCTAGAATCATATTTATAAAACGCTTTTATTCACGTTATACATAAATAAAATTAATATAGTTATAATTATGGACAGATTATTATTATTATTATAATCAAAAGAAGCGCTAAACCACAAGGGTTATATTATGGACAGAAAATATTTAAAAAAAGACACTTCATAGTGACGCTCTTGTAGCCTAAACTAAAATTAGATCTATTTTTAAAACATCCTCAAATTTGTTAAATTACGTGAGATTAAATTGATTTAATAACATGAAGCCTGTCATAACTCTCATAAAGCAAGATAGCTAATAAACCAGATTAATTAGTGTTTGATCATGAGCTCAGTGTTTGCTAGAGAAGTTCCTGCTTCTTGCTGTGACCGCACCGAGGCAGCACACAGCGAATGTTGCTAGTTGTCACTTCTCTCCAGACAGTTACGAATCTTGGATTCCTATCATTGCCATTTAAATGCTGTGGTGTTATCTAAAGACCCTCAAGCTATATTTTTTGTATGTCAGTCATCTCTCACTCCCTCCCTTCCTTCCTCTCTTTGATGCTTTGATATACCTTTGAAGAGTTTCGAGAGTATCTATTCTCTGAGCCCGGCCATGGGCCAGGCTCGTCTGGTGCTTGCCTGGTCAACCAGGCTGTTGCTGCTGGAGGCCCGCTGCCCCACATATCCATCACAGCCTGGTTGATCTGGCACCCGATGAAGATACTTGTCCAGTTTCCTCTTGAAGGCTTCTACACTGGTTCCAGCCATGTTTCGGATATCTTCTGGTAAGATGTTGAATAGTCTGGGACCCCGGATGTTAATACAGTGCTCCCGTATTGTCCCCACCGCACCCCTGCTCCTCACTGGGTTTATTTTACACTTTCTCCCATATCTCTCACTCCAGTATGTTGTTATGGAAGTGTGCAGATTTGGGACCAGGCCCTCAAGTACTTTCCAAGTATATATTATCATGTATCTCTCTCTCCTCCGCTCCAATGAGTACATGTTCAAGACTTGAAGGCGTTCCCAATAATTTAGATGTTTCAATGGCTCAATGTGAGCCGTAAACGATCTCTGAATTTGTTCCAGCTCTGATATTTCTCCTGCGCTGAACGGGGCCGTCAGCACAGAGCAGTATTCTAAGTGAGGGAGCACTAGCGATTTGAAGAGTGTCACCATCGGCATTATTTCCCTTGTTTTGAAAGTTCTCAATACCCACCCCGTCATCTTCCTGGCTGTTGTGATATTTGTCTTGTTATGGTCTTTAAAAGACAGATCAGCAGACATAATTATTCCCATCTGTCCCCTCTGTACCATTTCCCCTTTTGTCTCTTTCTTTGATCTGGTTGTTTCTCCTTATATCTAAAAAAGATTGCTAGTCATTTTCATTTTCCCTTTCCCTGCTTTCTCTATAGCGTACTGTTCCCTTTATATGGTGGTCTGGGCAGCTCAGGTCATAACATTCTCTGGCCTGTGTTGAAGCTTGACACATCACTGGATGGAAGTATCTGCACTCTTTGTTGAAACGACACTTTCCTTTCCTTAACATGTTGGCACATTTTCTGGTGTGTTTATTCCAGCAAGCTCTGCCATATAGGCACATACCTTTTGTATAGAATCTGCATATGTTTTGACTGTCTATATTTACTGGTTTTGTGTCTTCCCAAAGATCTGCCGAATTATCTGCGTTTTCTTCCTCTCTTTCCACTCCTTGGTTTTCCTCGTTATCAGCGGTTTCCTCCTTTGATGACATGGGGCCAACATTTTTCCTGGAAGAGGACTCCCCTACTATATCTGTACTAGAGGCTATGGCTGTGGTGGCGTCCTTAACCAAATCTGGATGTTCACTATGGCTGGGGGCTGGGTCTGGGTCAGTCCTGGGGCTGGGGGCTGAGTTAGCTAATGTTTTTGTCTCCTGTGTTTTTTCCAGTGGATGACTGATTATTTTTGGGTCAATTGTTGTAGACTGGTCATTGTGTGTGTTAGACTTTACTCTTTTCCTATCTTCCCATGTTCTATATATACCGGGTAGACTATTCAATAGTTACTCTTTTTTTTTCATGCTTATTGTTTATTAACCTCCTGAGTGCTTTCCTGATATCTGTCCATAGTTCCACATCCTTGTCGCAGATCCAGAAACACCTTTCTAGACGGATGTCATTTCTTGTTACTGTGTTAATTCTTGAACATGTGACATGATGTTTTGAAAAGCAAAGGTTGCATGTGATTCTGGTTTTTTTACCAATAGCCTTTTCACATGTCCCACAGGTGTACTGTACTGCCATCCTCCTGTATCTTATTAGTGTACCACTTGAACCCAATTTTCACTTTACCTTACTGCTCTGCACTCAGGAGTGGTGATGAGGTCAATGCATGGTTATGTGGGATGTACTGATTATGGAGACTTACTACACATTATATTATATTATTGTTATAATATGCATTTATTTCAGTTTGTTCACTGTATAACATATTTATTCCTCTCTGATCACTCATATATATATTTTAATGTATTAGTCTTACCGAGATCCTCACACTGGTCTAACAGGATATTGTGGTATTGTGTATGGTAGGCCTCCGTGGCTGTCTGGCAGCACTGCCAGACGTATGACTGAAGCAACCACTCAGGTCCTGTGTACTACCATGCGATGCCACGTTTTAAACCACTTTCTTCACCATTTTCTTAGATCACTATCCTTGTGTTTTTCACTGCCAATTGGGTTCACTAGGTCTTTCTATTATGTCCTGATATCCTAGTCCATTCGTTATATGTGGTAACTCAAATCTATGAATATCACTTGTCACATGACCACACCAGGGCAAGTAGTCTCTCACTGCCACACTGACTATTGGTTTTTAATTTACTCTTATTGTATCCCTATTTTTTTTATCACTGTGCTGTACACTGGTTATTACAAGGATATACACTATATTTATTTTAAGATACCTTTTCTTTTCACTGCACTAAACTGGGGTCATTGCATTATTTTCCACACGATACCTAGGCCTCCCCATACACTTCCATGACAAAAATTTATTTCACGCTTAGTAGTGGCAACGAGAAAGACACTTCACATGGGTTGTATACTTCATTAATGTATACTGTGATTCCCTGCACATCAGTGCCACCATCACTTGTTTTTGTTACTTATTACTATAGTAGTTACTTATCTGTTATTTCTGCTTCTCAGGACCTCTGGCAATAGTTCACTAGTGCCAATCCTTGTAGTATATTTCCATATGCTACACCATATATTTTAAGCTATACTGGGGATTTATTACTATTTCTCTTACTACAGATTTAGTTCACTGTGTCACTGCACATATATATCCTTGCCACTTGCTATATTATTTAGTTAGTTCAATATCTGTTTGTTAATTTCCCCCTCCTATTTTGAATGAATCTGGCAATAATACGCTGGCCTGCCAGGCCTATTCCCACAGTAACCGTTACTCCACCGGCACTCTAGAATTTACATTATAGTCCATATTTTTTCTATTTAATGTTCACTGCTATTCCTCTTATGTTGGTTCAAGTGAGTATATGCACTTTATGGTTACACACACATTTCCCACACTGTCTCCTCAGCGACTATCAGTGAACGCAATTTAGACGGAGCTCCACCCCGCTGATGAAGGATTTTCATCCAAGGAATTGGACTATTCCTCACTTTCGTTAAACAGAACCTAATCGCATCCCATCCCTCGGGTGTCATATGACCTGGATAGGTTTAGCACTTTCTCCTAAATTTAATAATAGTGTGTATATATAATATATATATATATATATATATTGCTTACCTCCCTGATTATGACAATTTCAATTTCAAAACTTCTTACATACAATGATACGATTTAGACTCGGCTTCCAAGTAACCTTCAATGACTGCAAAGAACGACGAACGAACAGTGGAAAGTATAAAGGGCGAACACACTTGTTGAGTGCCTGGAGTGCTTATGCTGTTGGCAGTGAAACTGTACTGTTAACAATGACCTTGTACTGTTGGTGCTGCCCTTATAGTGGGCATGTGAACAACTGTAAAGGTCAAGTCTTTATTCTTGTGTCTGCATGATTATGTTCAAGGAGAAATTTTAAGTCATTATGGCAGTAATAGGCGAGAGATTAGTTTCATTCTAGACCACGGTCATCATTATCACAATTCCAGCCTCCATATCGCAGGAACACCCTCGACACAACCAAGGGAAAAGTTGACTAGAACGTGAACACAGTCAAACAATCACATTGTTTTCACCACTGCCTATGTCCTGTGGATTAACTATAAACGAAGAGCTCAAGTGTTCCAACAGCCATTGGAAGAACACAGACCAGAGGAAGAGCCATTAGTATTATTTTTAAACTTCACACCATCATACAATAATTTAGGAATTTTCAGCTCGTCAAAAACCTCTTGCTCAGTAAACTTCTTGACCTCACCTTTACAGTTAATCATATACTCAAGGTCTCACTCCGCTTAAACATACCCAAGTTTCTCATCTATACTCTAGTCCATTGTCTCGAAATAGCTTGGCCACCGTTGTCTTAATAATGTGTCCATTCTGTTTTGTGTCTGTTTTGTCCCTGTACCGTTGACACTGGGTCTTTTTGTTCTCACTATCCTTGTTCTATTAGCATTGAATTTATGCTCTTGAAAGCCTTTGGGTGGATGGAAATCTCATTACAGTTAGTGAGTGCCTGCACTCAGTTCAGAGGGTCATCTACTTTGTGTCAGCACGCTTCTGGCACGAGAGTGACTGAAAGAGTGACGGCTAAAGTGTTGCTTATTTTTTGTGAGGTCTCACTATCTAAGTGGGAGACGGCCGGTGTATTAAAAGATAAATAACAACAAGGAGGGGTGTTAATGTTGCAGTTTTATAACTGTAGTGTAAGCACATCTCTGGCAAGACAGTGATGGAGTAAATGATGATGCAAGTTTTTCTTTTTTCGGGCCACCCTGCCTTGGTGGGAAACGACCGATGTGTTAATAAAAAAAACTACTAGTAATTATAATAATAATTGTATTGAAATATTCACGAGGAAGTGCTAAATTAGTATGCGTCAAACAGCGCCTAGGGAATGGGAAGTAATCGGATTTGACCCGAGGAAGAACTGGGAGCCTCCAAATTCTTGGATCAAGAGCCCTTCATCAGCACCAAGGCAATTTTTCTCCCCGTCCCCTCTCATCACTAAGGTCATAATTTAAATACGAGGCCATATAAAGGCTGTTACGTCTGTTTTAGCTCGGAAAATAATTAGTATTGAAATTAATTCACAATTATTATTAGAAATTTGACTTTCACTTCATAAACGCAGGTTATAATTTACGTCGGGAAATTGAACCTGTCGCCAGAATCGTTGAAGCATATTTTGGAAGCAATAATCTGTGTGTGCAAAGTTCAGGAAGTTTAGGTTACTTATATTAGTAATATTCAGAGCAAATGATGCTAGCAAAGTGCAAAAGAAATTGACTACTATGACCCAGCTTATCGCTGGGATAACTCATTGCGTGCGTGCGTGCGTATGCGAACGTATGCACTCACCTATTTGTGATTGGAAGGGTCGATTCTTAGCTCCTAGCCAAGTCTCTTCGCTAGTCGCTACTAGGTCCACTGTCTCTGCTTCCAGTGTGTCGTGTGTGTGTGTGTGTGTACTCACCTATTTGTACTCACCTATTTGTGGTTGCAGGGGTCGAGTCATAGCTCCTGGCCCCGCCTCTTCACTGACTGCTACTAGGTTCTCGTCCTCTCTCTCCCTGCTCCATGAGCTTTATCAAACCTCGTCTTAAAACTATGTATGGTTCCTGCCGCCACTACGTCGCTTTCTAAGCTATTCCACTTCCTGACAACTCTATGACTGAAGAAATACTTCCTAACATCCCTTTGACTCATAGGAGTCTTCAACTTCCAATTGTGACCCCTTGTTTCTGTGTCCCCTCTCTGGAACATCTTGTCTCTGTCCACCTTATCTATTCCTCGCAGTATTTTATATGTCGTTATCATGTCTCCCCTAACCCTCCTGTCCTCTAGTGTCGTCAGACCGATTTACCTTAACCTTTCTTCGTAGGACAATCCCCTTAGCTCTGGGACTAGTCTTGTTGCAAACCTTTGCACTTTCTCTAATTTCTTGACGTGCTTGACCAGGTGTGGGTTCCAAACTGGTGCAGCATACTCCAGTATGGGCCTGACGTATATGGTGTACATTATTATTATTATTATTATTATAATTAAAAGAAGCGCTAAACCACAAGGTTTATACAGCGTGGCAGGGCAAGACAAGATGCAGGGGGAATAGATTGTAAGCGGGAGATGGATGATTAGTAGGGTATGGAGTGCAGCAGGACAGTGGATAGTGCAGGGATAGAGGGTAGCAAGAGATCAAGGTAGAAGGGACTGAGGGAGGTGCTAGAGGTATAATCTTCAGAGTTTGTGTAGTAAGTCAGTTTCTGTCAAAAAGTCAACGAGAGAGTCAGGATTAAAGGAGGGTCCATCAGCAAGAAGGGAAGGTAAAGAAAGGGCCGCAGAGCGAAGACGTCGTTGGAGGTAAATTCTGCGTGCTCGTTGATAGAGTGGGCAGTCCAACAGAATATGTCGAACAGACACTGGAACCTGACAATGCTCACAGAGAGGGGCAGGAAGAAGGCCATACTCGGTTTAATAGAATGAACTTTGTTATTTAGCAGGTCAGACCAGCGTTGTTGCCAACGGGTGCGAAGGTGGGTAGCAATGACCGCAAAATAGTCCGTAAAAGGAACACCTCTATATGAAACTGGAAGGTCATGTACTGCTGACCGTGCAGCAGTGTCTGCCTGTTCATTGCCCTGTACATCAACATGACCAGGGACCCAACAAAAAACAATATATTTGTGCTTGCTAAAGATACGGCGTAACCAAAGTTGGATACGAAGAACTAGGGGGTGAGGTGTATCAATTTTACGGATAGCCTATATGGTATACAGAGTCTTGAATGATTCCTTAGTGAGGTATTGGAACGCTATTCTTAGGTTTGCCAGCCGCCCGTATGCTGCAGCAGTTATCTGATTGATGTGTGCCTCAGGAGATGTGCTCGGTATTATACTCACCCCAAGATCTTTTTCCTTGAGTGAGGTTTGCAGTCTTTGGCCACCTAGACTATACTCTGTCTGCGGTCTTCTTTGCCTTTCCCCGATCTTCATGACTTTACATTTGGCAGGGTTAAATTCAAGGAGCCAGTTACTGGACCAGGCTTGTAGCCTGTCCAGGTCTCTTTGTAGTCCTGCCTGATCCTTGACTGATTTAATTCTTCTCATTAACTTCACATCATCTGCAAACAGGGACACTTCTGAGTCTATCCCTTCCGTTATGCCATTCACATATATGTGTGTGTGTGAGAGAGAGAGAGAGAGAGAGAGAGAGAGAGAGAGAGAGAGAGAGAGAGAGATTAATACTCGATGACTCTGGAACATATTTGCTAAGAAGTACTTGTAGGGAGGCACAAAGAACACACTTAAAGTAAATATTCATGATAATTAACGCTAAGATAAGCGTGATGACGGAACATGTGGTGGTACGCACTTGCCAGATAACATAATAATATGGATGGACAATAGCACAGCATGACGCAAGAGTTGGCGGAACTCAGTTGCCAGGCTGTCTTATGAAAGGAATAAGAACCGTATTGAACGATTCTAACTGAACCGTCAGTATGGTTAGTGTTACAGCTGTGTCAGCTTCACACAACAACCACTTCAACATCTGCTGTCATCTCTCTTATAAACAACTTAATTGTTTCAGGAAATTGACCAGCCACAGGAAGATGCGAGATATCAAACAAATAAAAGAAAACTGTAGTATTTTGAAAGCACTTTGACCTGTAAGGTCATTCAGCAGTTTTGGCAACAAAGAGCTAAATAAAACAATACAAGCTAATGCCTGCAAGCCAAAATTTTAATTAAAAATTAAATTAATTTAAGCCACAACAATAGCTACTGGAGTTCAACACCAACGAGATAATACTGACCAATAGAAAAACACATTGAAATATTGATCAAAAAGAAGGTACACATCAACAATATAATAAGTCTAAATAGCTTATGCGAGGCTTTCAAGGACCTATCCAAGAGAATTTCAGGACATTTTATGCAACGTATGTAGGTTCACCCATTAAGCATGTCACTAGCACGGAGTTACATCTTAATATTATTATTATTACTATAATCACAACTAAGCGCTAAACTCACAAGGGTCATTAAGGTAAACCTTAAAAATTGTCCTGGAGATGAAGATAAAGATCTACGAAGGCACACTAAAGAAAGTGAAAGAAATGACCTTAGAAGAGCGAACAAGGCTGACATATATATCAGGAGTGGTGTGTAGATGAGCAAAAAAATATAAATGGAAACTAAATACATTGGTTAACTATAATAGTCAAGTTAGAACTTCTTCGGCTTCGGAGTATAAGGAAAGTGGAATAATGAACTGTAAATGATTCTGTGGAAGCAAACCTCATGCCCGTCTCAGGAATAGATAATGGTAGGAGGCTAGAGACAATTGTAAGGCAAGAGGAGGGAAAATAAGCCAAGATTCGACTCACACAGATAAGAGAATAAGAATAGGAAACACTGCAGAAGATCCATTGGTCAAACTTACAGGTGCACACACTAAATAATTTTTCAAAGTGCCACTGACACTCGAAGAGTTACAGTATTGTATAATGATTTACAAAATAATACACCGGATTTCAAACTCTGTATACAGGCCGATTCAAATATGGTTTCTTGAGTGTACCTCGAAGACTTAAGATTGCATCTTATGAAAATGTTCGTTTTACGTCCCCTTTCCCTTATATAATATATTTAACTCTTGTAAACATGTGGGGGAAAACATGTGCAACACATAGGTCATAATGGAAACGTTTCGCAAACTAAGGACTTTGGTAGGTCAGGTTTAACGGAAGAAAGGTCAAGACAGGTGGCAGTAGTGGGTGGTGAGTAGGCAGGGCCACATTGCCATGAACTAACTTCATCCCATTTCATACGTTGCCCGTATGTGCTACGCGGCGGCACACACGCATTGCTCTGATTATCACAGCTACATGTGTACTTATGCTTCTTGATTCGTTGGGGTTCTAGAAGCCTCGCCTATGTATTATTTATTGAACTCACGCGGGATTCTCTATACACTGGCTCCAGTCTCGACTAGTCTGGTTAGCTGGTGCTCTAAAGATATTGTTGGAGACGTTGATGTCGAGGAGGACAACGTAACTGAAGGCTGATATCTGAAATGTAGCAGTTAAGTAATGATGCAGAGGGCACTCTCTCTACAGTCTAAGATGAAGCATGTTGGAAAAATTAGTCGATTTTGACTGCCATGCAATGAAACTCCTCTTCGAGGACTTCCAGTTACTTGCGAGCTAAAAATTGACCGAGTGAGTTAGGTTGGGTAAGATTAGTCAAGGAACAGGACAACTATTTCCTTATGTGGGTCAAATGATGACCCGTCACTGAAGCTTTTGATCATCTGACCGAGGCCTTCCGCTGTCTTATATATACGTACGTATTTTTTTATAAGACTGGGCCTGTTTTATACAGGCCCAATCTCATGCCTTGTTGTACTGAATTGACTTGAATTTGGAAATACAAAATAAGATGTTTATAATGTGGAAAAGAGATCCACAAATGTTAAATAATAGCGTTTTATGGACGCTTTTCGTGAGTGACGTCACTGCATCATGAGAGAGGAACATGGCGCAAAATATTTTTTTTGGTGAAGGTCAGGCTCACGAAGGCCCTAACAGGTGCCTGGCCCTCTTGTTTGAGTGGGGCGTGTATGAAGTGTGGGGAGAACAGAGATAACAGCATGTTTACCAGCAGGTTGAGATGATGCTGGTCCACTGGGATCGCTGGTCATGCTAATATTCTTACGGCCTTATTTTAATCAACTAGTAAAAGTTTACGAGTGTATAACCCATGGTTTTTGTGATAGTTGTTGAGGGCAGGTTTATGTTGTATATACTGTTTGTTATATGTTTATTGTCCTAAAGGAGAGTGTGGCCATAGGGTGGTTATATTTTAATAAATTTGTTGAATTTAGATCAGAGTGTCTACCCCTAGAGAAGTGTTTACCCGCTTAGGTTCCCATCAATTTCGTAACACCCAATAACAGTTCCATCTTTACCTAATAATTTGGCAAATGTCAGTGGTTTAAAACTAATTTCAGTGGCTTGATTTTAAATTTTATATGCAAAGCTAAAGTTGCCAATGGTGATTGAATGCCATTTCCCCCACTTTCCCTGAATAAGACCTTGGCTGGCAATCTTGTGTCCTATAAAGATGAAAAAGATTAAGCCTCCTTTAAATGAGTAAGATACATGAACAACACTTTGGTATCTTTACTGTCGAAACGTTTCGTCTACACATTAGGCTTCTTCATCAATCGAATGCAGACGAGAGAGCAGCAGTGGGCATCACCCTAATTAGTTTTGAGATGATCAGTTCCTCAGCCTGTAGAAGAGTTTCCATAGTTTGGAGCATTTGTTCCAGACTATGGAGCTCCATGCTCAGGGACTGACCACCTCAAAACTACTTCTCTTCGAGGATGATGGACAAATTAAATCATCTTTACATCTCTACTGCTTCTGTTGTCTCCTCTGTATTCGACTGAAGAAGCCAAATGTATGGGTGATACGTTTCAACAATAAAAATACCAGACTATTACACATGTGTCTTACTCATCTACTTGTCATCATTATTTGCCATATATATAATTATTAGCTTCCTTTATTCCTTGTGTCACTGAGTGAACAGAAGTGTATGAGATCCTCCTTGTTAGATGGTATTTTTGTATACAGTACATTACAGGTCAGTCTGTCGCAGCAGGTGTTGAAGACAACATTAGAGTGACAGTTGGATGTTCTTGTCCACTTCGATTTTAAATTGTTTGGTGAACGCCACACTATGGGCGAAACGTTTCCCAAATGAACGTCTTAAGAACATAAGAACATAAGAAAGAAGGAACACTGCAGCAGGCCTACTGGCCCATGCGAGGCAGGTCCAATTCTCCCACCGGCTTAAGCCAATGCCCCGACCCAGCCAGGTCAGGTTACATTCACTTAAGGAAGGAGCACGGCATCTGACCTAGTAGCACAAACTAGTCAGGTACAACTCACACCCACCCGCACCCACTCATATATTTATCTAGCCTATTTTTAAAACTACACAACGTTTTAGCCTCTATAACTGTACTCGGGAGTTTGTTCCACTCATCGACAACTCTATTACCAAACCAATGCTTTCCTATATCCCTTCTGAATCTGAATTTATCCAACTTAAAGCCATTGCTTCGAGTCCTGTCAATACAAGATATTTTTAGCACGCTATTTACATCCCCTTTATTTATTCCTGTTTTCCATTTATATACCTCAATCATATCCCCCCTAATTCTACGCCTTTCTAGAGAGTGCAGATTCAGGGCCCTCAGTCTATCCTCATAGGGAAGATTTCTGATACATGGAATCAACTTAGTCATCCTCCTTGTACGTTTTCCAGAGCATTTATATCCATTCTGTAATACGGTGACCAAAACTGTGCAGCATAATCTAGATGAGGCCTAACCAAGGATATATAGAGTTGAAGAACAACCTGAGGACTCCTATTATTTATGCTTCTTGATATGAAGCCAAGGATTCTGTTTGCTTTATTGCGAACACTTATGCACTGCTGTCTTGGTTTTAGATTACTGCTAACCAGAACTCCTAAATCCTTTTCGCAATCAGTAGTATTAAGATCTACATTATTTAGTTTATATGTGGCATGGTTATTGTCCTGTCCAATATTTAGAACTTTGCATTTATCTATATTAAACTGCATCTGCCACTTCTCCGACCACTGCATCAGTCTATTCAAATCTTCCTGGAGTGCTCTAATGTCCTCATTTGAATGAATTGGACGGCCTATTTTGGTGTCATCGGCAAACTTGCTTATGTCGCTATATATTCCCTCATCTATGTCGTTTATGTAGATTGTGAACAACAAGGGGCCTAATACTGACCCCTGTGGAACACCACTTGTGACGCTTCCCCACTCTGATTTCTCCCCATTTATGCAAACTCTCTGCTGCCTATTTGTCAACCATGCCTCTATCCAGGAAAAAATTTCTCCTCCTATTCCGTGTGCCTTAATTTTCCTCAATAGTCTCTGATGTGGGACTCTATCAAAAGCCTTACTGAAGTCCATATACACAATATCATATTCATTACCATGATCTACCTCCTCAAATACCTTAGTGAAAAAAGTTATTAAATTTGTAAGGCAGGAACGCCCTTTTGTAAAACCGTGCTGAGATTCGTTGATTAATTTATGCTTTTCAAGATGGCTGCGAATTGCCTCGGCAATTATTGATTCCATAAATTTTCCCACTATGGAGGTTAGGCTTATTGGTCTATAGTTCGAAGCTAAGGACCTGTCTCCTGCTTTGAAAATAGGTATTAAATAAATAAAATAATTCATGTTAAGCGCTAAACCTATTTGGGTTATTCAGCGCAATACTTTGTGGAGGTTTGATCCTCCGTCTGCTGGGCGCGAGACAGACACGCTCTCTATTTGTACTCACCTATCACTGAAAATAGGTATTACATTTGCAATTTTCCACTTATCTGGCACCATGCCAGTTTGCAGTGATATGTTGAAAAGATTAGCCATAGGTTTGCTAAGCTCCTCTTTACATTCCTTTAGAACCCTTGCATACAGTTCAGCAGGGCCTGGGGATTTGTTAGGTTTTAATTTATCTATTTGTCTAAGGACCATGTCACTTGTGACCCTGATCGTGCATAGTTTACTATCGTCCTGGTCTACATAATTTATTATTTCTGGAATATCGCTAGTATCTTCCTGTGTAAAAACTGAGAGGAAGTAAGTGTTAAAAATTCTACACATTTCCTTATCACTGACGGTGAGCTGACCTGAGTAACTTTTGAGTGGGCCTATCTTGTCCCTAATCTTACTTCTGTATACCTGAAAAATCCTTTTGGGTTAGTTTTCGATTCTCTTGCAACTTTAACCTCATAGTCTCTTTTTGCTTTTCTTATTCCCTTTTTTATTTCTCTCTTTAACTGAATATATTAATTACTTAATTGCCCCTCTCCTCTTTTGATTCGCCTATATATGCCTCTCTTTTGACCAATGAGATGTTTTAATCTATTGTTCATCCATTTAGGATCATTTTTGTTTGATCTGATTTCCCTATTAGGAACATAAGTTGTCTGAGCAGCTAGAACTATTCTCTGGAAAACGTCATATTGGCAATCACCACCTACCTGACCCACTGTCAGGTCATTCCAGTTCAGCCCACCCAGGTAATTTTTCAGTCCTATGCAATTAGCCAGGCGGAAGTCAGGGACAGAGACTTGATTGTCATTATTAGGGTAATACCATGATATATTAAAACTGAGTGATTTGTGATCACTTTCCCCAAGCTCATCATTAACCTCAAGATTATTAATTAGCGATTCCCTGCTGGCAAGAACCAAGTCTAGCAGGTTATTTCCTCTAGTTGGTTCTGTCACCAACTGTTTCAAAAAACAATCCTGAATCGTATCAAGAAAGTCACTTGACTCTAAATTTCCTGTCAAATTGCTCCAGTCAACTTGTCTAAAGTTGAAATCTCCCATTAGCACAACATTTTCATATGCAGATGCCTTACGAATTTCATCCCATAGAAGTTTACTGCACTCCCTATCAAGATTTGTGGGCCTGTAAATCACACCCAAGATAAGTTTTACACGGCCTTCAAGAAGCTGTAACCAAACAGATTCAGTGGCTAACTGTTTGACATGCGTCTCCCCACAGGCTGACGGTATTGATATAATCTTCGTATGTGAACTCTTCCAAATATGTTTCAAGTGGTTTCTTCTAAATCTGGGATTTTTTTTCCGTAGACAATGACAATTACTTAATCTACCTGTATTTTTTCAGCTAAACGACATATCCCGGGAAACAGAGTTTTACAGATCGCTCCGACAGATTGGTCACGAGGATGAAAATTGCTAACGAAAATTTTTAATTATTTTCTAGTGATTCTTATAATTATGCTTAAGTGTGTTTTTATACTGTTTTAGTGCACTCATTTTTTTTACTTCAATTATATCCAAAGATTGTTTCCATTCATTTCAGATTTTTATATTTTCCAATAAATAATCTCCGTCATTCTTTTAATGAATGTTACTCTCTTTTTATATGGTGATCTATCGCTCAGGGATACTCAATCGTTCTTTGTTAAAGAGGACAAAGGAAGGCATGCTCAAACATCATAAAACAAATTACATTAACCTTAGATCTCTTAACGAAAAAAAAAAAATGTCAACATAAAATACGTAACTAGAGACAAAAGATTTCAACATAAAATTCAATATGGGTCATCGGGATACTTGAAACATATACCTACCTAGGCTACCCAGGCCGGGGGCCTGAGCGACCGCACCAACGAATTTCCCGTTTTCTAAAGGTAAATGACCCTCTTTGAAGTATTGGGGAGTATTGGAGAGCATGTTTATACGATACCCAGGAGCAGCGATGGGATAAATTTGAACTTGTGTTGCGTGTGCATATTAAAGAGAGGCAAGCCGCCACCGCCACCAGCCTAGTGCTGGGGATGGGATACCATGCAGATGTAAACACCAACATTCCCTCCAGCTTCAGCAAGACACGCATTACAGGAATTTTCATTCTTTTTTTTTTTTTTACTTTATATTAATCTTAAATTACGTCTTCATTCTTTATATCTCCTTTTTTTTGTTTTTATTTTAAATTTACCCCTGGTTCTCATTGTCCAGTGAAGTCTCCTGGGTAAAGCTGACACACCCATTCTGCGTGATGAAATGTGACAAGGAAATTTACTCTCACTATGTAATTACCATAATGAATACGGTAGCAACACACTGCAGATGAATCCAATTTTGCTAAATAAAAAACAAAATCCTCCACTACCATCTCTCCTCCATCCCCATTCCCCTCCCCCCACACACATTCCTTTAAAATCTTATTCCTCTCCACTCCCCCAAATATTCCTTATAGTTCCCAGTGACCTCCTCCTCCCTAGCATCACTTCATAATCCCCGTTTCCCACCTCCTCCACTAATACCCTTCTACTACCGCTATTCATTTCTATCTCCTCCATTGACATCCTTCTAAAACCATCATCCCCTCTCACCACTCCATCCTTTCAATGCAAGTGGGAGATTTTTTTTTTTACTACTAAAGGGCTCTTGATCCAAGTAATTGAAAATATCCTCCCTTGCCTTGCATCAAATTTTCCTTGTACCAAACCCGGTGGGTTTAGCATCTAAACATGAATATGATTAATCGTGTTATTGTTATTTCGTTAGACATGAATATGATGATAATCCCTAACCCTACCCTAATACACCCGTACCCTGGCACCTCCCCTCCATAACCCATCCCCCAACCATACCCTACCTCCAATACTCCCTGCTCCAAATTCCTTGAAATATTTCACCATTTTTAACGAAATGGCAGATGAAGGAGATTTAAAAGATAAGCAGATAAATATATAAGAGTGAATTAGCAAACTGTTATGCACAGCTTTTTCCAGGTAACGAACGAGAATGAGAGAACCTGGATGATGGGAGACAAATACACGATGATAAAGGAAGAGATGGTGCATCATAAACACTAAAGCGAAAAGAGACTAGACGATGAAAGAAAGAAGAGACTACATGATGAAAGAAAGGAGAGAGAGTGGACGATGAAAGAAAGAAAAGACTAGATAATGAAAGGAGAGACCAGATGAAAGAAGAGAGACCGAACGGCGATAGAAAGATTAGACGATGAAAAAAAAATTTTGGAATGGACACGGAAAGAAAGAAGAGACACCATAAAGAGAAAGAAAGAGGAGACTTGATGATGATGAAAAGAAAATCTGGGGGAGAAGGACGGACATAGACGTAACAGAAGAACAGACAAGATGGATGAAAAGCAAATGAATGGTGTGTTAGGAAGGCAGGTAGACGAACATACAAGCACAGGTGACCCAGGTAGGAGCATAACACCAGGGACGACCCAAGACTTGCTAAATAGGATGGCAGGTGTTGCCCACAAGTATGATGGAGAAAGACTAGGATAGAAGATATTTCCCAGAAGTATGAAAAACACAACTGGATGATAGGTATTGCCCACAAGCATGTAAGAGAGACGATAGGATGGCAGATATTGCCCATAAGTATGATAGAAAAACACTAGGATGATTGGTATTGCCAACATGTTTGGCATAAACACTCTTGATTACAGACTACGCTTCGCTCTGTATAGAGCTTTATCAGGCCATGACTTGATAAAACTCTACATAATCAAGTTTATTTCTACCATATTAATCTAGTCACCATATAATAATGCCCAAAACTGATTGCAGTAGAAATGATTTCTCTCTCTCCTGGAGTCAAAAACTATCCATGATTCACATAAAGTATAGGAAAATATAAGGGTAATAATTGAATGCTGCACTTCTGCGGATTTCGGCGATGAAAAATAGTTTAAATTGTACACTACTGAATAGGTTTTACATCAGAAATAGTATTATGTAGTACAAAATTTGTAAAAGTGTTTTTTCCATAAAGTGTGCCTTTAATAGAATCATTATTTTTAATTTCGAGGGAAAACAACTTAACATGAAATAACCAAAAACAGATAAATGTAACCCAACCTAAACCAGCCTAATCTAACCTCGGCCTGTGTTCCGCCGAAGACAAGCATTCAGTTACAACCAATGTAAGTGGTCAAACATTGTCAAAATCAAGGAAATCGACTTGAACATCTAGCGAAAACATGGCAAAAAAATCAGTTACTTAACATGTAGTATAATATAAGCGGTTATGATAAACATTATCAGACTAAACAAAATTATGAATATGAATTTTTTAATGGACGAAAACTATGATTTTCCTTTTATGTGTAATGTTACCGAAAATATTCGTTATTGATCAAAATTTCTTATGCCGAGTCTGAATTGCCGCGTCCAACTGAGCTTACAGAAAGCAAAAGGCAAACAAGCCAGTACTTGCTGGTGCATTATGGTGTTTCCACAATGCTGAGTCTTATGCATCATACAGCAATGCTCAGTATGCCCTTGACAGTCGCCCTCTCCTATATAGGATTCCTTGGTTATGTATACCTACAAGGAAATCTGTATAAGTTTCACAAGGAATATTTAGACGAAGTATGGTAGGTCAATATAATGATGGAAAGTGAATGTACTGTTTGACCATCGGCAAAGATTCTACACATCTAAAACTGCAAAAAAAGACATTTTCCTTCAACAACAGTGAAATTTCCCGGGGAAAATAATTTGCACTGTTAATTGGAACGAAATACTAGTGAGTGTATCGCAAAAGATTTTTAGCATTTCTGTCTGAAAAAAGTAACGCCATGGTAGCTATATATTACAAATAAAGAAGCATTTGTAACAAACGACTGTTTGGGATACTAAGTAAAATATCGTATTTCAGATTTTTATTATATTAAATATATATTATTAATATAAAAGCATATAATCTGAATAAAAACAATCTAATAATCTGTGTAAAAACCTATTTACACAAAACCACAGTACAAGATAAAAGTCACAAGTAAAATCAAGTATTCGGTGTAGTGTCAAGTCGCTACCATCTTCTAGTGTCACGCAGGACACTACCACACCTTGTCATGGTACTTCTTTGTCTTATGGCACGCCTTCTCACGGGGTCCCCTGACACCCGTTCTCTGTGTCACATGACACGCCCCCGGTGTCACCCGACACGCCTTCTCTTCTGTGTCACACGACACCCTTCTCTCTGTGCCCATAAGACACCTTCCTTGCATCATGAACCCATCTCTAATAAAACCTTTTCACCGCGTTATGACACACATCAAATACACGACTCAACCTGTGTCGTGCCATCGTCACAAACTCTGACTAAACCACTAAATACCTGACACCACAGTGTCACACAAGACACCACCTGTTACCAGTGTCACACAAGACACCACCTGTTACCAGTGTCACACAAGACACCACCTGTTACCAGTGTCACACAAGACACCACCTGTTACCAGTGTCACACAAGACACCACCTGTTACCAGTGTCACACAAGACACCACCTGTTACCAGTGTCACACAAGACACCACCTGTTACCAGTGTCACACAAGACACCACCTGTTACCAGTGTCACACAAGACACACCTGTTACCAGTGTCACACAAGACACCACCTGTTACCAGTGTCAGCACCCCTCACATGAACACCACCTGTTACCAGTGTCACACAAGACACCACCTGTTACCAGTGTCACACAAGACACCACCTGTTACCAGTGTCACACAAGACACCACCTGTTACCAGTGTCACACAAGACACCACCTGTTACCAGTGTCACACAAGACACCACCTGTTACCAGTGTCACACAAGACACCACCTGTTACCAGTGTCACACAAGACACCACCTGTTACCAGTGTCACACAAGACACCACCTGTTACCAGTGTCACACAAGACACCACCTGTTACCAGTGTCACAAGACACCACTGACCAGGTCACACAGACACCTGTTACCAGTGTCACACAAGACACCACCTGTTACCAGTGTCACACAAGACACCACCTGTTACCAGTGTCACACAAGACACCACCTGTTACCAGTGTCACACAAGACACCACCTGTTACCAGTGTCACACAAGACACCACCTGTTACCAGTGTCACACAAGACACCACCTGTTACCAGTGTCACACAAGACACCACCTGTTACCAGTGTCACACAAGACACCACCTGTTACCAGTGTCACACAAGACACCACCTGTTACCAGTGTCACACAAGACACCACCTGTTACCAGTGTCACACAAGACACCACCTGTTACCAGTGTCACACAAGACACCACCTGTTACCAGTGTCACACAAGACACCACCTGTTACCAGTGTCACACAAGACACCACCTGTTACCAGTGTCACACAAGACACCACCTGTTACCAGTGTCACACAAGACACCACCTGTTACCAGTGTCACACAAGACACCACCTGTTACCAGTGTCACACAAGACACCACCTGTTACCAGTGTCACACAAGACACCACCTGTTACCAGTGTCACACAAGACACCACCTGTTACCAGTGTCACACAAGACACCACCTGTTACCAGTGTCACACAAGACACCACCTGTTACCAGTGTCACACAAGACACCACCTGTTACCAGTGTCACACAAGACACCACCTGTTACCAGTGTCACACAAGACACCACCTGTTACCAGTGTCACACAAGACACCACCTGTTACCAGTGTCACACAAGACACCACCTGTTACCAGTGTCACACAAGACACCACCTGTTACCAGTGTCACACAAGACACCACCTGTTACCAGTGTCACACAAGACACCACCTGTTACCAGTGTCACACAAGACACCACCTGTTACCAGGGTCACACAAGACACCACCTGTTACCAGGGTCACACAATTTCAGGTACAACAGTCCATTTTCAGGTACATAGTCTCAGGAACACAGTCGGTACGGTGAATAAGCCAGTAGATAGTCTAAGGCCGTCACCAGCACGAAGAGTCAATCTCCAGGTCTGTCTGTTGAACACTCCCAGGTGTATCAGGGAGCTAGTGAACTCTCCAGTGTGGTATAGGGGAGAGTCTCGCTGACACTCTCCAGCAGTGTATATGGGAGAGTCTCGTACACTCCCTAGGTGTATCAGGGAGCTGGTGAACTCTCCAGTGTTGTATATGGGAGTCTCGTTAGCACTCTCCAGTGTTGACTAGGGGAGAGTCTCGATGACACTGTCAGTCAAGCCGGCTCGGCAATCAAACATCAGGTCTGATGACGTAACCCCTTGACTGCCAGCCGGTGAGGTAATTACCTAACAACCATTGTTAGATAGGGGGCCGTAACACTATACATAACAAGCACAGCCAGATATGCTGATTATGCAAAAGGAGATCGTCAACCACAGTGATTATCTCTGGCCACTTTGAGTTCTTGATTTTGATTTGACTAGACAAATTTTGAAGGCTTTGTTTTTCTCCCTTAAATTCAAGAAAAATGTGAAGTAAAAGTGGGGAACATCAAAGGTCTGAAAAAGAATCTTGGTCATGAAATGTGCCAGAACAAATATTTATTGCATGTAATCATTCTTGTGACAACACTTTAGTTTTGTAGAGCTTAAGAAAAAGTCGTGTTTAAAAACATTCACATCAATGTTTGTTTCCAAACCCTGGCAGCCGTTTTCCTCAAAATTTCAGCTTCAAATGAAGAAACTGAAGTTGCAGGCCTAGCTGCATTTGTGTGTCTCTAAAATGACAAGGAATGAAATAAGTTGGATAGTCTTGGACATGAGAGATTTTGTCAGTGTCTGCAAAGACCAGAGAAACATTCTCACACACTCTCTAGATGCAGCAGCTAGTCGCTACTATTATTTGAGAATATGTTCATTCATGTATGATCCCTACTGGACTGGGGGTGGTACATGCTTCCGAACATCTGATGCCAAGAAAAACTGATCTAGTCCCTGCACCACCATGTCGTCTGAGTGTGGGTAGGGGAAATTGTTAAGACTGAGTCAACACGATACAGCTGCAGACAACATGGACTAGGCTATTTTCGTGTCTGTGAAGAATGCAGTGGAATAATTTATTTTAAGCACCACATGTGAATCTTTGAAGCACCTATGAAGATGCATAATTCATCACAATTTTGAGTGTCTCTCATTATGTATACAACCTTGGCGGTGTTGTACTTCTCTACAACGACGATGATTATGATTGTAAAAATTGAGCATTTCTCAGATGCAGATGTGAAGTACATAAATGGTATATTTAATTGTATTTAACGATTTGTCGAAGAATGTTTTCAATTAAATCTCTATTTTTAGTTGCAAGAACTGTTTCATAGACTGATACTAGACGTGCTGCTCATTGTCCTAAATTAAACAATGTTCCACAATTTGTAATTTTCCAGACTCTTGACATGTCAGTCAGAAATGTTTCCAGATGCTATAGGTGAAAATATTTTACGCTGTAGTTAATTGAGCAGTAAATATGGAGTATATCATGATGGAAGCAAGTTGTAACATCTATATTATTATTATTATTATTTAGCGGTAACCCGTAAGGATCATATAATTTTTGGGAAAGGCATATAATTAGCTTTGTCCAGTGGGAGGAGAGGGTAGAGCTCAGACTCTTTGGATCAAGAGCACTTCAGTGGCATACCTCTAGAACACATGAAGATATCAGGAGGATGTAATGTTGTTTAACATTTATAAACCGATGAAGTCAAAAAGTTATTCATCGAAGACACTAAAGAGCTTATGATTTTATTATAACAATGTTACGCTCAAGGGAAGCTTTACTTTCATAAGACTTTCCATGACTAAAAATGTGACAATAAAGTTACGACGTTGTATGTTTCATTCACTTGTCGACTCATAACTTCCTCCACCAGGTCATCCAGCGCTCGTTACAAAAATAGTACACACTAACCACGCTTACCACACTAAAACTAAAACTCTACCATAAAAAATAAAATTCAGATCCACTAACAATGAGAGGTTAAACAGTCACTCTAGGTTAAAACACCCTATTGAATTAAAACACCGTCAGGAGCTATAGACGCAGCAGGAGGGAGGTTATAGAGGCAGTGAGACGTCTGACTCTCCAACACCTAGATCAAAGCTATGTAAATATAACACCGGATGGGGAAAACAGTCTAATTTGCATACTTGTTTGTGTTTGGAGCTACTGAATGAGATCAAAAGTATTGAGATTAATGTGAAATAGACGATGAAGTTCAGGGGAATGACCAAGTTTACCAGGAAATGTCCGTCTCTTGCTTGTATTGCAAAAGGTCACTCACCTCTTATTGCAAATGTCACTTTATCTTATGGCAAAAGGTTACCATGCATATAAATGGTTTTTATATAGGTAAAACTGATAAAGGCCATGGTGGATGAAGGTTTGTCAATAAAACTACATAACCCAAATGTAACATTTTACTGACATACATAGGGTCACAATCTCACACGGAAAGGTCACCATTTATTACTGCAAAGGTAAATTCCTCTTATTATAAATGCTACCGCTTATTATTACAAAGGTCACCACCTATTATTGCAAACGTTACTGCCTTTTATTACAAAGTTTATAAGTATTGAAAATGTCATCACTCATTGCAAAGATCAATGTAACCCGACAAGGGTCTTTACCCCAGGCTAAGGAAGATAGGAAAACATCAGGTACACAGGTTGTGGTCACGTTTATATAGTTTTGTTCATCCTGCAACCTTGTAAAACTGGGAAAAAGAGGTTAACACCTCACAGAAAGGAATTTCTACTAAACCTCAAGCTAATAAACTTATTACTGCAACCAACGTATCTAATATGTGTTGTCAAATTAGATTATATATATATATATATATATATATAACATATAAATATACATATATACATATAAATATACATATATACATATATATATTAATATATAATATATATATATATATATATATATATATATATATATATATATATATATATATATATGCAAAACAACCACTATGAAAAAATAGAAGAATTCAAGCGCTTTCGTGACTACTCACATTATCAAGGAACTATGTTTACTGTTATCATTTTGCATATATATATATATATATATATATATATATACACGTATATATATATATATATATATATATATATATATACGTGTATATATATATATATATATATATATATATATATATATATATATATATATATATACGTATATATATATATACGTGTATATATATATATATATATATATATATATATATATATATATATATATATATATATATATATATATATATGAGAGAGAGAGAGAGAGAGAGAGAGAGAGAGGAGAGAGAGAGAAATCGTGGAATTGAAAATTTCCTGTATAAAGTAAGTCATGCAAGAACCAAAGAAAAATATGCAAACCTACGATACACGCCCGTCGGGACACGAGGCTTCAGGAGTAGCAGTGTTTTGCTTTACAAAGTTGCTTATTTACTTCCAAATTCTGTTTACTCTCATATTCTCCGGGGATACTGTGATATTTAACATTTGCTACAGGTAAAGTTTAAATGTTGTCTACTTAGAGCCTCAATTCTTGTAACATATTGCATGTAATATGTTATAATCGGAAAAAAATACTCTAGATTAGTTCTGCATATACAGTGTGAATACTTTTGTAAGATTCCAGTGGAGCGAGAAGACATTACAGTGCATCGTTTCAACGTAAATAGTGGAAGTGATGTGCAGTTTGTGAAGGTTGTGGAGTGATGGTAGTGTGGAAGATGGCCAGTGTGGGTGGGGAAGAATAAGGCCTACACTGTGTGGGAGTGCAGGCCAAGATTATCGTATATACAAACCTCGAAAAGCTCTCATGAAAACATCCACCTCCAGCACCATGTGCCATGCTTCCAGTTAACCTAGAAATGATTAGTGTCGATGCATGGAATAATTAGAGGCATATGTTATGGAAAAACAATGTGGGGTTAATGTTAACGAGGGAGTGACCAGCCAGTGCCGCCTCCCCCACGCCAAGGAGGAGGGGAGAGAGGCGCCGTGTGTAGGTGATGAGGGAAGACACTGGGGTTCAGCAGTGCACATACCCACATCTTTCATGACGTACATAAGGTTGTCCAGCAAGGGGATCCTCTCGCACCATTACTCTTCTGTATAGCGGTTAGGGAAATCACAGTCAGACTGACCAGTGAGCTAAACATCTGGTTCCTGGATGATGGCACACTAGCAGGTACAAAAGAGTCCCTTCTAGATGATCTTACACAGGTGATGACACGGTGACAGGAAATGGGTCTCATCCTGAATCCATCCAAATGTGAAATCATCTCAGTCAATCAAAACTACCAGGAGCAACAGTCATTGCCCCCCATAAATAGTGTCTTGCTTGGAGCACCTCTGGGAAGCGATGCCATTGACACAACTCTCAGGAAGAAACTGGAAGAATTGAGGAGAATAGAACAACGAATAGGCATCTTGACACCCATGATACCTTGTACCTTCATATGATAACCCTATACTGCACGAATATGACAGTATCCTGAGGCAGATTTTTACTAAAGTACTTAACCTTACTCTAGAAGATGGGCAGTGGGACCAATCTACACTTCCAGTTAGACTAGGAGGCATTGGTGTCCGCTGCCTGCTTTCCCGTCCTCATGCATTGCATCCAGAGGGCTTGTAGCAGCGATTCTCCCTGAACATCTTAGGGACAAGATTGGAGTCCGTGACCAAAAGTTCGTTGACGGAGCCTGGATCTGGGATAATCTAACGGGCTCTGAAACTAGACCTGCTCCCCTCAAAAACTACAAACAGTTGCACTGGGATGGCCCAATAGTAGAGAATATAGCCTCAACAATGCTTCAGAGCATGTTAGGGAAGGATAGAGCCCGCCTCCTGGCAGTGAGAGCTCCTCATGCAGGGGACTTTCTGTTGGCTGTTCCCAACTCCAGCCTTGGCACACGCCTCGACCCACATACCATACGCATTGGTATTGCCCTTCTACTTGCCGCCTCTATTCTCGCAGAACACAGGTGTATTTGTGGCAGTGAAGCAGCAGACCGATTCGGGTACCAGGGTCTTGTGTGTAGGAAATCCGATAAAAAGATGCAAGACATGAAGAGGTTAATAACATTATCAAGAGGAGCCTCACAACAGCCAGATGCCCAGCAGTAAGGGAGCCACCCCAACTATGCAGATCTGATGGCAGCCAAAAGCATCCAGATGGTATCACCCTTCAAGCATGGACAGATGGCAAGCAGGTGGTGTGGGACTACACATGTGCATCTACCTTCGCTGATACCTATCTCCAATACACCAGGGAGGAAGGAGGGGCAGCTGCCAGCTTTAGGGAGTCCCAAAAGTCGAGAATATACAGAGAACTTGCCCATCATTATATGTTTGTTCCCATAGGCTCGGAGACTCTTGGCTCATGGGAAAAGAGTGTACTTAAGTTCCTCAAGGAGCTAGGCAAAAGACTCATCAGGGTAACTAGGGATTCCAGGGCAGCTAGATTTCTGTTCCAACGACTCAGCGCTGCTGTTCAGAGGGGTAATGCCTGCTGTATTTTGGGCACAGACCCCAGCTCTGAGGAGCTGGATGATATTTTTGCATGATAATCAGTGACAAACATGTAACAATATGTATTAGACATGTATCTCAAACCTCATATACTGTATATGCCATCTTTATATCAACAATGTATCTCTTAAATCTTTTGTACCATATTATGCAATGAAATATACCTATTGGTAAAAAAAATGAAACGATGGGGTGGTAGGGGAAGTGGAATATTCAAATGGCTTCAGGAAGAAATCCAAATATTCTTCCTTCAAGCCTTTTTATCCGATTCTCCGAGGCTATGGGTCCCACAACTTGCACCAGAGGTGGACCCAATCATATATACATATATATAATATAAATGCCATGCCGAATAGATAAAACTTGCAATTTTGGCTCTTCTTGCCGAATAAAGCAAGCGAAAATTTGTGTATGCAATAACTTCACAAAAATTATTCTGAACTTAAAGAAAAAAATATATTTCATTGTGTTTATTATTAAATTATTGTGAACTTATCTAAAATATCTTTAGTTGGATTAGGCTAAATTAAATTGCGCTTGTTATAATAAGGTTAGGTAAGTTTTCTAAGATACTTTTGGTACAAAATTATTAATTTTTACATTAACATAAATGACAAAAATATATCTTTAAACGTATAAGAGAAAATTATAGAAAGGACTTGATTTTAAATGAGTTCTTGCTAATATACAGTTTTACCTATTCGGCACACACACACACCCACACACTATATATATATATATATATATATATATATATATATATATATATATATGCAAGACAACCACTATGAAAAAATAGAGGAATTCCAAGCGCTTTCGTGACTACTCACATTATCAAGGAACTATAAAAGGAACCATGACAAGAGGACTTATATAAGGGGCAAGACTACACCTCACAGTCACATCACACTAACAAAGACTACACCTCACAGTAGCGTAACATCTCACGACTCTGTGAAGAGGAAAACAAGAAAGGACCTGAAACTCTTCCCAAGAATTTAGATTAGTCCAATTTATCATTAAATTCTTCCCAAATTTTATTAATTATAAAAGAATCCAATTTATATAAACCAAAAAAATATTCATATTATTTTCAAAACTGCTTTTAATGAAACATGATTCTATTATATTCCTCTCAACCATGGACTTGTTTGATACAACCTTCTCAGCATTTTGAAAATCAATTGGATGGTTAAAATCTCTCACATGAATAAATAGAGCATTAGAATCTTGCGATACAAGAAAAACCCACATGCTGCAACATTGCAAGCTCATGAAGACGTGTTGATTGCAACACGAAAGGCCTAAAGCTATCTTTCAACTTTCCCTTGGTCGTTTTGCACATATATATATATGAGAGGAATATAATAGAATCATGTTTCATTAAAAGCAGTTTTGAAAATAATATGAATAATTCTTTTGGTTTATATAAATTGGATTCATTTATAATTAATAAAATTTGGGAAACAGCTGGACCGACTTATGAAACAGCTGGACCGACTTATGAAACAGCTGGACCGACTTATGAAACAGCTGGACCGACTTATGAAACAGCTGGACCGACTGAAACAAAATAAATCGCCGGGTCCTGATGAGCTTTTTGCAAGGGTTCTTAAGGAATGCAAAATGGAACTCTGTGAACCAATATCTAACATTTTTAATTTATCTCTTCAAACAGGTGTAGTGTCTGATATGTGGAAGATGGCTAATGTAATTCCTATTTTTAAAGCAGGGGACAAGTCACTACCGTCAAACTACCGCCCAATAAGCCTGACCTCAATTGTAGGCAAATTACTAGAGTCAATTATAGCTGATATTATTAGAAGCCATCTGGATAACCATAATTTGATTAATGATACCCAGCATGGATTCACGAGGGCCGTTCCTGCCTATCTAATTTATTAACCTTCTTCAGTAAAGCTTTTGAGGCTGTTGATCACGATAAAGAATTCGATATTGTATATTTAGACTTTAGTAAGGCTTTTGATAGAGTACCGCACCAGAGACTGTTAAAGAAAGTGGCAGCTCATTGGGGAAAAGTGCTGTCATGGATCGAGTCATGGCTCACCAATAGGAAGCAGAGAGTGTGCATAAATGGGGTTAAATCGAATGGGGACTTGTAACAAGTGGTGTTCCACAGGGATCAGTCTTAGGCCCATTGTTATTTATAATATATATCAATGACCTTGATGAGGAATTACTAGTGATAGAGCAAATTCGCCGACGACACGAAGATAGGTAGGATAATTGATTCAAACATAAGATGTCATAGAACTTCAGGAAGATTTAGACAAACTTAATTCGTGGTCAGAAAAGTGGCAGATGCAGTTCAATGTAGATAAATGCAAGGTTCTGAAGCTCGGGAGTGTCCATAACCCAAGCACTTATAAGTTAAATAACGTAGAACTTAGCCATACAGATTGCGAGAAGGACTTGGGGGTGATGGTAAGCAGCAACCTTAAACCAAGACAGCAATGCCTAAGCGTACGTAATAAGGCAAATAGATTACTGGGATTTATATCAAAAGTGTTAGCAACAGAAGTCCAGAGGTTATATTACAGCTTTATACATCATTAGTAAGGCCTCACCTAGATTACGCAGCTCAGTTCTGGTCTCCATATTACAGAATGGACATAAATTCGTTAGAAAACATTCAGCGTAGAATGACTAAATTAATACATAGCATTAGAAATCTTCCTTACGAAGAAAGATTGAAGACCCTAAAATTACATTCACTTGTAAGACGTAGAAT
>WNWK01004397.1:0-85000 GCA_009830355.1 Cherax destructor | reverse complement strand
TCTCAAGCTGAAAAAAATATTTTAAAATGTCCCGTTTCCTCTCTTGAACTTATAGTTTCCAGTTGTATATCTTTAATCAGTTTCCTGTTATCTTAGTTTGTCCCAGTCAACACTGTCTTTAAGTGTGTATCTTGCATGTTGTAATAATGTCTCTAGTTTTAGGGTCTTATAGCTATGTAAGATCAAGCTTTCTTGCTCAATCTTCATATCCCAGCATTGATAGTTATGATACCAGTCTTCTAGCTACCTTCGAATGAAGTATCTCTCTGCTTAATGAGATGAGGGTTCCATGCTGGTGCTGATTACTCTGGAACTGGATTTATGTATACCGTGTGTAATAATTTAAATGCCTACTTATTAAGATTTTTGAAGCATTTTCTTATATTTGCAAGTGTTGAACATGGCGCCGTCGATATTCTCTTTGTGCGTACCCGCTCAGGCAATAATGTTCCTCCGGACTCCTACCTCCTTACCTACTGATCACATACTTATAATCATTCATGAATAGCAGCAATTTATATGTTTTTAACCTTTGTTTTTTCTCTTGCTGGTGCCATTGTTTGACTATTTTTGTTCCTACTGTTGTTCCTACCGCTGCTGTTATTAATTTGGACGTTGTTGATGCTCCGGCTTCATGGTTTATGGCGCTGTTGTTACTATTGTTTTTCATTAACATCTATTATGCGTCACAATTGGGTTTGGTATAGCTATCATCAAGGAAGACTAAGGTGTTGTAATTATTTTTTTTGTTCTAACCCTGTACTCTTCATCCCATTTGCCATTCTTGTAATATGAGCTTTACTCGCTCGGAAGCTTCAGGTTTATTTTCATCTCACCTTTCCTCGCTCGGAAGCTTCAGGTTTATTTTCATCTCACCTTTACTCGCTCGGAAGCTTCAGGTTTATTTTCATCTCACCTTTACTCGCTCAGAATTCTCATGCGTATTTCATTTTCTTTAACTTTTAATACACAACTTTGATAACATGCAAATTTCTTAACTTGAGGATTAAGAAGCGGAAAGAATATTGACTAGGAGATGCTAGTAAGGGAGGGAAAACACTGAAACTGCAGAGTTACTAGGGTCTAGTTCAAGTAAGAGATAGAGAGACCTGCGACTAGTCATGATGAGGAAGAGAGAATTTAGACTAATGCTAGTGAGAGATGGATGGAGCTGTGACTAGTGATGGTGAGATGGATGGAGCTGTGACTAGTGATGGTGAGATGGATGGAGCTGTGACTAGTGATGGTGAGAGATGGATGGAGCTGTGACTAGTGATGGTGAGAGATGGATGGAGCTGTGACTAGTGATAGTGAGAGACAGACAGCTAGGACTGGTGAGAGTGATGGTGAGAAACTAAATTGGTGATGAAATTGAACAACACTGGATCATCTTGATAAACATACGATTAATATGGTCCAGGATGAACTGGAGACGTGTAGGAGGTGAGAACTGGATAATGGACGGACAGTGAGGTGATGAATGGCTGACGACTGACGTAGTGATGAATAGAGGACGAAAAGAAGCATCAGGACTGGTGAGAGTGATGGTGAGAAACTAAATTGGTGATGAAATTGAACAACACTTCGATCATCTCTGCATAAATATCAATTTACGATTTAATAATGGTCCAGGATAAACTGAGACGTGTAGGGAAGGTGGAAACTGATAATGGTACAGGAAGAACCGAAAAGTGGGGGGGTGACTTGATATTGGCCCTTGACGGACCGAAACGTAGTGATGAAATAGTCAGGACGAAAAGAAGCATCACGAGGTCTAGATAATGGTCCAAGATGAACCGAAACATTGTGATAACAATCTACGATGGACAAAAACGTTCAGCAGTTTCATCTGTGATATGTTACCTGTAAACTGGTACAACTACGGTATTGTTACTATTATTCCACCAGTAACAACCACGGTATTGTTCTCCACCTGTATCAACCACAGTATTGTTCTCCACCTGTATCAACCACAGTATTGTTCTCCACCTGTATCAACCACAGTATTGTTCTCCACCTGTATCAACCACAGTATTGTTCTTCACCTGTATCAACCACAGTATTGTTCTCCACCTGTATCAACCACAGTATTGTTCTCCACCTGTATCAACCACAGTATTGTTCTCCACCTGTATCAACCACGGTATTGTTCTCCACCTGCATCAACCACGGTATTGTTCTCCACCTGCATCAACCACGGTATTGTTCTCCACCTGTATCAACCACGGTACTGTTCTCCACCTGTATCAACCACGGTACTGTTCTCCACCTGTATCAACCACGGTACTGTTCTCCACCTGTATCAACCACGGTACTGTTCTCCACCTGTATCAACCACGGTACTGTTCTCCACCTGTATCAACCACGGTACTGTTCTCCACCTGTATCAACCACGGTACTGTTCTCCACCTGTATCAACCACGGTACTGTTCTCCACCTGTATCAACCACGGTACTGTTCTCCACCTGTATCAACCACGGTACTGTTCTCCACCTGTATCAACCACGGTATTGTTCACCTCTTGTATCAACCACGCTACTGTTCACCTCCTGTATCAACCACGCTAATGTTCACCTCCTGTATCAACCACGCTAATGTTCACCTCCTGTATCAACCACGCTACTGTTCACCACCTGTATCAACCACGGTATTGTTCACCACCTGTATCAACCACGGTATTGTTCACCACCTGTATCAACCACGGTATTGTTCACCACCTGTATCAACCACGGTATTGTTCACCACCTGTATCAACCACTCTACTGTTCACCACCTGTATCAACCACGCTACTGTTCACCACCTGTATCAACCACGCTACTGTTCACCACCTGTATCAACCACGCTACTGTTCACCACCTGTATCAACCACGCTACTGTTCTCCTGTATCAACCACAGTACTGTTCTCCTGTATCAACCACGGCACTGTTCTCCTCCTGTATCAACCACGGCACTGTTCTCCTCCTGTATCAACCACGGTACTGTTCTCCTCCTGTATCAACCACGGTACTGTTCTCTGCCTGTATCAACCACGGTACTGTTCTCTGCCTGTATCAACCCCGGTACTGTTCTCCACCTGTATCAACCACAGTACTGTTCTCCACCTGTATCAACCACAGTACTGTTCTCCTCCTGTATCAACCATGGTACTGTTCTCCACCTGTATCAACCACGGTACTGTTCTCTACCTGTATCAACCACGGTACTGTTCTCTACCTGTATCAACCACGGTACTGTTCTCTACCTGTATCAACCACGGTACTGTTCTCTACCTGTATCAACCACGGTACTGTTCTCTACCTGTATCAACCACGGTATTCTCTACCTGTACCAACGACGGTATTCTCTTCCTGTACAGTATGACACTCATGACAATGGTAGAATTATTTTTCTCATTTTAATTGTTAAGGGTAAAGGTGATGAGAGCCGTCAGTTCCACACATCAGTGAAGTAACATTTCCAGTCATTTCTCGTGGTTTAATGCGCACCAAAACATCTGCTATTCCATTTAGACTGAACAGCGTGGGCATCTGCAAAAATTTACAAACACCTGCTGTTAATCACAGGTGTCATTACGAATTTCTCTACTGTCTCTTATATTAAAGCTGTGAACAAATTAACTGTCGAGAACTCAGCCACCTAAAAAATATGCACATCTTTATTGTCTGGGAAGTTGAGCTGTTGGCTACATCTGTTTGTGTATTGCTTAACGAGAAATTCACCTTAATTACTAAATTGTCAAGTGTGTTTGCGTGTGCGGATCAGAGGTCTGTTCACCAGCTGCTGGCCAGTCTAAACACTTGCACCTCTTATTGTGCTGTGGAACTACTGTTGCTGCTGCCTTTCAGGAGAAATATATATTATATATATATATATATATATATATATATATATATATATATATATATATATATATATATATATATATATATATATATATATATATATATATATATATATGTAGACCAGCTCCTCCCAAAGAGCACAAACAGTCCCACTGGGACAAACCGATCATGGAAAAATTTCCAACACAATGCTCACCAACGCTTCAGGAAAGGACAAAGCTCGTCTCCTAGCGGTGAAGGCACAACACTCAGGAGATTTCCTTCTTGCTGTTCCCAATTCCTCTCTGGGCACTCGACTCGACCCACAGGCCATTCGGATTGGTGTTGCTCTTCGCCTAGCCGCCCCCATACTCACCGAACATAGGTGTATTTGCGGCAGGGCGACGGCTGATCAATTCGGACTTCATGGTCTAGTGTGTCACACATCAGAAGGGAAGTATGCTAGACATGAGGAGGTTAATGACATCATAAAGAGAAGCCTCGCCACAGCCCGTCGCCCAGCTCAACGGGAACCCCAAGTGCAGAGGTCTGATGGAAGTCAAAAGCGTCCTGATGGAGCCACCATGCTACCCTGGAAGGATGGTAAGCAGATTGCTTGGGACTACACCTGTGCTGCCACATTGGCAGACACCTACCTGCCACACTCCTTAGCCGAAGGGGGTGGAGCTGCCAGCCACAGGGAGACCCAGAAGACCCGCAAATATGAAGACCTTCCCTCTTGCTATAACTTCATCCCAATAGGGTCGGAGACCCATGGAGCATGGGGCAAGTGTGCTCTAAAGTTTCTCAAGGAGCTGGGTGGAAAACTCATCATAGAAACCAAGGACCACAGGGCGACCAGCTTCCTCTTTCAGAGACTCAGTGTTGCGATCCAGAGGGGAAATGCCTGCAGTATTCTGGGCACGCGGCCCACTGCCGGGGAGTTGGACGAAGTATTTGACATGTAGCTCTGAGTTGTTATCTATGTTGTTTTACTCCCCATTGTATCTTGTCTTGAAATAAAGTTTGTAAAAAAAAAGATGGGGTGGTAGGGAAAGTGGAATATTCAAATGGCTTCAGAAAGAAATCTAATATTCTTCCTTGAAGTCTTTTTATCCACTTCTCCGAGGCAATGGGTCCCACAATTGACACCAGAGGTGGACCCATCCTATATATATATATATATATATATATATATATATATATATATATATATATATATATATATATATATATATATATATATATATATATATTTATATTTCAAGTCGGCCGTCTCCCACCGAGGCAGGGTGACCCAAAGAGAAAGAAAATCCCCAAAAACAAAATACTTCCATCATCATTCAACACTTTCACCACACTCATACATAATCACTGTCTTTGCAGAGGCGCTCAGATACGACAGCTGAGAATAGTTCCTCCCAGCTGTCACTATCCCAGACCCCTCCTTTAAAGTGCAGGCATTGTACTTCCCATTTCCAGGACTCAAGTCCAACTAAATCAATTAACTGGTTTCCCTGAATCCCTTCACAAAATGTTACCCTGCTCACACTCCAACAGATCGTCATGTCCCAAAAAACATTCGTCTCCATTCACTCCTATCTAACACGCTCACACATGTTTGCTGGAAGTCCAAGCCACTCGCCCACAAAACCTCCTTTACCCCCTCCCTCCAACCTTTTCTAGGACGACCCCTACCCCGCCTTCCTTCCCCTACAGATTTATACGCTCTCCAAGTCATTTTACTTTGATCCATTCTCTCTAAATGACCAAACCACCTCAAATACTTTTAGTAACACCACACCTCATAATTTCCACATTCCGAATTTTCTGCATAATATTTACACCACACATTGCCCTTAGACAGGACATCTCCAATGCCTCCAGCCGTCTCCTCGCTGCAGCATTTGCAACCCATGCTTCACACCCATATAAGAGTGTTGGTACCACTATACTTTCGTACATTCCCTTCTTTGCCTCCATGGATAACGTTTTTTGTCTCCACAGATACCTCAACGCACCACTCACCTTTTTTTCATTCATCAATTCTATGATTAACCTCATCCTTCATAAACCCATCCGCTGACACGTCAACTCCCAAATATCTGAAAACATTTACTTCTTCCATAATCCCTCTCTCCAATGTGATATCCAATTTTTATTTATTTAAATCGTTTGATACCCTCATCACCTTACTCTTATCTATGTTCACTTTCAACTTTCTACTCTTACACACCCTCCCAAACTCGTCCACTAACCTTTGCAACTTTTCTTTAGAATCTCCCATAAGCACAGTATCATCAGCAAAAAATAACTGTCAACTCCCAGTTTGCATTTAATTCCCCATAATTTAATCCCACTCCTCTCCCCAACAACCTAGCATTTACTTCTTTTACAACCCCATCTATAAATATATTAAACAACCATGGTGACATTACACATCCCTGTCTAAGACCTACTTTTTCTGGGATGTAATCTCCCTCTCTCCTACACACCCTAACCTGAGCCTCACTATCCTCATAAAAACTCTTTACAGCCTTCAGTAACTTATTACCTATTCCATACACTTCCAACATTTGCCACATTGCTCCCCTATCCACTCTATCATAGGCCTTTTCCAAATCCATAAATGCAATGAAAACTTCTCTACCTTTATCTAAATACTGTTCACATATATGCTTCACTGTTAATACTTGATCTACACATCCCCTACCCACTCTAAAGCCTCCTTGCTCATCTGCAATCCTACTCTCTGTCTTACCTGAAATTCTTTCAATAATAACCCTGCCATACACATTACCTGGTATACTCAGTAAACTTATTCCCCTATAATTCTTACAATCTCTTTTTTCCCCCTTCCCTTTATTTAAAGGAACTATACATGTTCTCTGCCAATCCCTAGGTACCTTCCCCTCTTTCATACATTTATTAAACAAAAATACCAACCACTCCAACACTATATCGTCCCCTGCTTTTAACATTTATGTCATGATCCCGTCAGTTCCAGCTGCTTTACCCCCTTTCATTCTACGTAATGCATCACGCACCTCCCCCACACTCACATCCTGCTTTTCTTCACTCCTAAACGATGTTGTACCTCCCTGGCCAGTGCATGAAATTACCGCCTCCCTTTTTTCATCGACATTTAAAAGTTCCTCAAAATATTCCAGCCATCTACCCAATACCACCAGCTCTTCATCTACCCAATACCTCCAGCTCCCCATCTACTAACTCCCCTACTCTGTTTCTAACTGACAAATCCATTCGTTCCCTAGGCTTTCTTACCTTGTTTAACTCGCTCCAAATTTTTCTTGTTTTCAGCAAAATTTCTTGACAGAGCCTCTCCCATTCTTTCATCCGCTCTTTTTTTGCACTCTCTCACCACTCTCTTCACCTTTCTTTTACTCTCCATATACTCTGCTCTTCTATTAACACTTCTGTTTTGTAAAAACCTCTCATAAGCTACCTTTTTCTCTTTTATCACACCCTTTACTTCTTCATTCCACCACTCACTCCTCTTTCCTCTTGCACCCACCCTCCTATAGCCACAAACTTCTGCCCCACATTCTAATACTGCATTTTTATAACTATCTCAACTCTCTTCAACCCCCACTATTTATACTTGCACTAGCCCCTTTCTGCCAATAGTTGCTTATATCTCACCCTAACTTCCTCCTCCCTTAGTTTATACACTTTTACCTCTCTTTACTTGCTGTTGCCATTTTCTTTTTGTCCCATCTACCTCTTACTCTAACTGTAGCTACAACTAAATAATGATCCGATATATCCGTTGCCCCTCCATAAACATGTACATCCTGAAACCTACCCATCAACCTTTTATCCACCAATACATAATGTAACAAACTACTTTCCTTACGTGCTATATCATACCTTGTATATTTATTTATCCTCTTTTTCATAAAATATGTATTCTTATTACCAAACCTCTTTCTACACATTGCTCAATTAATGGTTCTCCATTAACATTTACCCCTGGCACCCCAAATTTACCTACTACTCCCTCCACACCATTTTTACCCACTTTAGCATTAGGATCCCCAACCACAATTCCTCTCTCACTTGGTTCAAAACTCCCCACACACTCACTCAACATTTCCCAAAATCTCTCTCTCTTTCCTCTACACTTCTCTCTTTCCCAGGGGCATAAACACTTACTATAATCCACTTTTCACATCCAACCTTTATTTTTCTCCACATAATTCTTGAATTTACACATTTATATTCCCTCTTTACCTGCCATAACTGATTATTCAACATTATTGCCACTCCTGCTTTAACTCTAACTCTATTTGAAACCCCTGATCTAATCCCATTTATTTCTCCCCACTGAAACTCTCTACCTCCTTCATCTTTGTCTGACTTAAAGCCAGGACATCCAGCTTCTTTTCATTCATAACATCTACAATCATCTCTTTCTTATCATTCGCACATCATCCACGCACATTCAGACATCCCACTTTGATGTTTTCTTCTTTTTCTTTTTAGTAAATCTATACAGGAAAAAGGGTTACTAGCCCATTGTTCCCGGAGGAAATATTCTTATTCCACTTCCCCATGGATATGAAAAGAAAAAGAAAAAGAACTATTAAGATAAAATCAAAGAAAACTCAGATGAGTGTGTATACATAAATGTGTATATGTATGTGTAGTGTGACCTAAGTGTAAGTAGAAGCAACAACACATACCTGAAATCTTGCATGTTTATGAGACAGAAAAAAGACACCAGCAATCCTACCATCATGTAAAACAAATACAGGCTTTCGTTTTACACTCACTTGGCAGGACGGTAGTACTTTTCTGGGTGGTTGCTGTCTACCAACCTATTATCTTTATATTATTGTAACCACGAGCGATTGGCATTTAATCGATGAAAACACTGCGACTAGCTGAGGACTCGAACCCATGTCGTTTTGGCCCGCTTCTTTGTGAGCGAAAATCACCTGACGCTATAACCCACAGGACCACCCAATCCTTCAAAGATCACGCACCCAGCAGAGCTAAGTGATTTACCGTGATCTGAGAACATACGATAATGATTTTCACTTACAATGTGGCGGGTCAAAACTACATGGCTTCGACTCCTCGATTAGCCGCAGTGTTATTGATTAAATACTACTTGTTCATGGTTACAAATAATATATATATATATATATATATATATATATATATATATATATATATATATATATATATATATATATATATATATACTGCTTGTGGAGGCTAGTACACCAAACGGGAGTAAATGAAATTAGCTCTGAGGCACCAACACCATTGTATATCCTCGGATCACGGTAAAACACCTAGCTCTGCTGGGTGCGTGATCTTTGAAAGATTGGGTGGTCCTGTGGTTTAGAGCGTCATGTGATTTTCGCTCACCATGAGGCGGGTCATAATGACATGGGTTCGAGTCCTCAGCTAGTTGCAAATTTTCGCTTGTCTTATATGGCAAGAAGAGCGTTGCTATTTAAGCTAAAATCGCGTTTTATCTAATCGGCACGACATATATATATATATATATATATATATTATATATATATATATATGTCTATATATATAGTCATATATTATATATATATATATATATATATATATATATATATATATATATATATATATATATATATATATATATTATATATATAATATATATAATGCGTGCCGATTAGGTAAAACTGGTCAATTAGCAAGAATTTTTATTATTTTTTTTATTAACACATCGGCCGATTCCACCAAGGCAGGGTGGCCCGAAAAGAAAAACTTTCATCATCATTCACTCCATCACTGTCTTGCCAGAAGGGTGCTTTACACTACAGTTATAAAACTGCAACATTAACACCCTCCTTCAGAGTGCCGGCACTGTACTTCCCATCTCCAGAACTCAAGTCCGGCCTGCCGGTTTCCTGAATCCCTTCATAAATGTTACTTTGCTCACACTCCAACAGCACGTCAAGTATTAAAAACCATATGCCTCCATTCACTCCTATCAAATACGCTCACACATGATTTCTGGAAGTCCAAGCCCCTCGCACACAAAACTTCCTTACCCCTCCCTCCAACCTTTCCTAGGCCGACCCCTACCCCGCCTTCCCTCCACTACAGATTTATACACTCTCGAAGTCACTCTGTCTCGTTCCATTCTCTCTACATGTCCAAACCACCTCAACAACCCTCCTCAGCTCTCTGGACAATCGTTTTGGTAATCCCGCACCTCCTCCTAATTTCCAAACTCCGAATTCTCTGCATTATATTCACACCACACATTGACCTCAGACATGACATCTCCACTGCCTCCAGCCTTCTCCTCGTTGCAACATTCATCACCCATGCTTCACACCCATATAAGAGCGTTGGTATAACTATACTCTCATACATTCCCTCTTTACTTCCATGGACAAGGTTCTTTGTCTCCACAGACTCGAAGTGCTCCACTCACCCTTTTCCCTCATCAATTCTATGATTCACCTCATCCTTCATAGACCCATCCGCCGACATGTCCACTCCCAAATATCTGAATACATTCACCTCCTCCATACTCTCTCCCTCCAATCTGATATCCAATCTTTCGTCACCTATTCTTTTTGTTATCCTCATCACCTTACTCTTTCCTATATTCACTTTCAATTTTCTTCTTTACACACCCTACCAAATTCATCCACCAACCTCTGCAGCTTCTCTTCAGAATCTCCCAAAGCACAGTGTCATCAGCAAAAAGCAACTGTGACAACTCCCACTTTGTATTTGCTTCTTTATCTTTTAGCCCAACACCTCTTGCCAAGACCCTCGCATTCACTTCTCTTACAACCCCATCTATAAATATATTGAACAACCACGGTGACATCACACATCCTTGTCTAAGGCCCACTTTTACTGGGAAATAGTCCCTTCCTCCTACACACTCTAACCTGAGCCTCACTATCCTCATAAAAACTCTTCACTGCTTTCAGTAACCTTCCTCCTATTCCATACACCTGCAACATCTGCCACATTGCCCCCCTATCTACCCTATCATACGCCTTTTCCAAATCCATAAATGCCACAAAAACATCTTTACCCTTATCCAAATACTGTTCACCTATATGTTTCACTGTAAACACTTGGTCTACACACCCCCTACCTTTCCTAAAGCCCCCTTGTTCATCTGCTATCCTGCTTTCTGTTTTACTCTTAATTCTTTCAATAATAACTCTACCATACACTTTACCAGGTACACTCAACAGACTTATTCCCCTATAATTTTTGCACTCTCTTTTGTCCCCTTTGCCTTTATACAAAGGAACAATACACGCTCTCTGCCAATCCCTAGGTACCTTACCCTCTTCCATACATTTATTAAATAATAGCACCAACCACTCCAAAATTATATCCCCACCTGCTTTTAACATTTCTATCTTTATCCCATCAATCCCAGCTGCCTTACCCCTTTCATTCTACCCACTGCCTCACGAACTTCCCCTACACCCACAACTGGCTCTTCCACACTCCTACAAGATGTTATTCCTCCTTGCCCTACACACGAAATCACAGCTTCCCTGTCTTCATCAACATTTAATAAATCCTCAAAATATTCTCTCCATCTTCCCGATACCTCTAACTCTCCATTTAATAACTCTCCTCTCCTATTTTTAACTGTCAAATCCATTTGTTCTCTAGGCTTCCTCAACTTATTAATCTCATTCCAAAACTTTTTCTTATTTTCAACAAAATTTGCTGATAACATCTCACCCACTCTCTCATCTGCTCTCTTTTTACATTGCTTCACCACTCTTTTAACCTCTCTTTTTCTCTCCATATACTCTTCCCTCCTTGCATCACTTCTACTTTGTAAAAACCTCTCATATGCTAACTTTTTCTCCTTACTACTCTCTTTACATCATCATTCCACCAATCGCTCCTCTTCCCTCCCGCACCCACTCGCCTGTAACCACAAACTTCTGCTGAACACTCTAACACTACATTTTTAAATCTACCCCATACATTTTCGACCCCATTGCCTACACTCTCACTAGCCCATCTATCCTCCAATAGTTGTTTATATCTTACCCTAACTGCCTCCTCTTTTAGTTTATAAACCTTCACCTCTCTTTTACTTACTGATTCTATTTTCCTTGTATCCCATCTACCTTTTACTCACACTGTAGCTATAACTAAAAAGTGATCTGATATATCTGTAGCCCCTCTATAAACATGTACATCCTGAAGTCTACTCAACAGTCTTTTATCTACCAATACATAGTCCAACAAACTACTGTCATTACGCCCTACATCATATCTTGTATACTTATTTATCCTCTCTTTTCTTAAAATATGTATTACCTATAACTAAACCCCTTTCTATACAAAGTTCAATCAAAGGGCTCCCATTATCATTTACACCTTGCACCCCAAACTTACCTACTACACCCTCTCTGCATGTTTCTCCCACTTTAGCATTTAGGTCCCCTACCACAATTACTCTCTCATTTGGTTCAAAAGTTCCTATACATTCGCTTAACATCTCCCAAAATCTCTCTCTCTCCTCTACACTCCTCTCTTCTCCAGGTGCATACACGCTTATTATGACCCACTTTTCGCATCCGACCCTTATTTTAATCCACATAATCCTTGAATTTACACATTTATATTCCCTCTTTTCCTTCCATAACTGATCCTTCAACATTATTGCTACCCCTTCCTTAGCTCTAACTCTCTCAGATACTCCTGACTTAATCCCATTTATTTCTCCCCACTGAAACTCGCCTACCCCTTCAGCTTTGTTTCGCTTAGGGCCAGGACATCCAACTTCTTTTCATTCATAACATCGGCAATCATCTCTTTCTTATCATCCGCACTACATCCACGCACATTCAGACAACCCAATTTTATAAAGTTTTTCTTCTTCTCGTTTTTAGTAGATTTGTACAGGAGAAGGGGTTACTAGCCCATTGCTCCCGGCATCTTAGTCGCCTCATACGACACGCATGGCTTACGGAGGAAAGATTCTTTTCCACTTCCCCATGGACAATAGAGAAAATAAAAAGAACAAGAGCTATTAAGAAAAAGAAGAAAAACCTAGATGTGTGTATGTATATATATGCATGTGTATGCCAGTGTAGTGTGACCTAAAGTGTAAGTAGAAGTAGCTAGATATACCTGTTATCCAGCGTGTTTATGAGACAGAAAAAAGACACCAGCAATCCTACCATCATGTAAAACAGTTTCAGGTTTCTGTTTCACAGTCACCTGGCAGGACGGTAGTACCTCCCTGGGTGGTTGCTGTCTACCAACCTACTACCTACTAGCAAGAAATCATCTAAAATTAAGACCTTTCTAAAAATTTCTCTATACGTTTAAAGATATATTTTTTTCATTTATGTTAATGTAAGAATTTATAATTTTGTACCAAGAGAAACTTTGAAAACCTACCTAACCTTATTACAACAAACGCAATTTAATTTAGCCTAACCCAACTAAATATATTTTAGATACGTTAACATTAATTTAATAATAAACAAACACAATGAAATAAAAAAAATTCGTTATGTTCAGAATGATTTTGGCGAAATTATTGCATACACAAATTTTCGCTTGTCTTATATGGCAAGAAGAGCGTTGCTATTTAAGCCAAAATAGCAAGTTTTACATAATCGGCACGACATATATATATATATATATATATATATATATATATATATATATATATATATATATATATATATATATATATATATGTCGTGCCGATTAGGTAAAACTGGTCAATTAGCAAGAACTTGTCTAAAATTAAGTCCTTTCTAAAATTTTATCTTATACGTTTGAAGATATATTTTTTTCATTTATGTAAATGTAAGAATTTATAATTTTGTACCAAGAGAATCTTTGAAAACCTACCTAACCTTATTACAACAAGCGCAATTTAATTTAGCCTAACCCAACTAAATATATTTTAGATACGTTAACATTAATTTAATAATAAACAAACACAATGAAATATATTTTTTTCGTTATGTTCAGAATGATTTTGGCGAAATTATTGCATACACAAATTTTCACTTGTCTTATATGGCAAGGTGAGCGTTGCTATTTAAGCCAAAATCGCAAGTTTTACCTAATCGGCACGACATATATATATATATATATATATATATATATATATACACACAACAGCATTCCGATATCTTAATAAGGAATCGTTCAGGACCCTGTACACTGTGTACGTTAGGCCCATATTGGAGTATGCAGCACCAGTTTGGAACCCACACCTAACCAAGCACGTAAAGAACCTAGAGAAAGTGCAAAGGTTTGCAACAAGACTAGTCCCGGAGCTAAGGGGTATGTCCTACGAGGAGAGGTTAAGGGAAATCGACCTGACGACACTGGAGGACAGGAGAGATAGGGGGAACATGATAACGACATATAAAATACTGAGAGGAATTGACAAGGTGGACAGAGACAGAATGTTCCAGAGATGGGACACAGCAACAAGGGGACACAGTTGGAAGTTGAAGACTCAGATGAATCACAGGGATGTAAGGAAGTATTTCTTCAGTCACAGAGTGGTCGGGAAGTCTAATAGTTTGGAAAGCGATGTAGTGGAGGCAGGTTCCATTCATAGCTTTAAGAAGAGGTATGATAAAGCTCATGGCGCAGGGAGAGTGACCCAGTAGTGGCCAGTGAAGAGGTGGGGCCAGGAGCTATGACTCGAGCCCTGCAACCACAACTAGGTGAGTACACACACGTATACATGAATAAGAGACGTATTTTTTCACGTAGTGTTTTAACGATAGGCTACAAATCATACAATAAAGGCATCAAGAGCGGCATCAGAGTGGACAGAAGTGGCGGTGTCCGCAGTGGAGGAGCGGTACTAGTGAACTAACAGCGGTATTATCAAAAGATTAAGTGGCGACAACAGAAGTCCATGTATCACAGTTCAAGGACCATGTATATGTCATCTGAAGTCAGAAGTCACATGTCACTAGACACAGTATACGAGGCGTAGAGTATATAAACGTCATACGTGGTGACGTCAGCCCATTTAAATGTAGACCCAACTTTTTCCATTAAATTTTTCAAGTCACAGGAGGACAAGACACCTTAGATTTTAACAAAAAGGTGAAAATACCTCAACATTTAGAAAAACGGAACGAGAATGCTGGGTTCTTTGTCAGGCAAAGCCACTCAAACGGAGCCACCACAGTAAGATGACCCAGCGCAGAATTACAGCTACCAGCGCAAAGGTTACAGCTACCAGCGCAAAGGTTACAGCTACCAGCGCAAAGGTTACAGCTACCAGCGCAAGGGTTACAGCTACCAGCGCAAAGGTTACAGCTACCAGCGCAAGGGTTACAGCTACCAGCGCAAAGGTTACAGCTACCAGCGCAAAGGTTACAGCTACCAGCGCAAGGGTTACAACTACCAGCGCAAGGTTACAGCTACCAGCGCAAGGTTACAGCTACCAGCGCAAGGTTACAGCTACCAGCGCAAGAGTTACAGCTACCAGCGCAAAGGTTACAGCTACCAGCGCAAAGGTTACAGCTACCAGCGCAAAGGTTACAGCTACCAGCGCAAAGGTTACAGCTACCAGCGCAAAGGTTACAGCTACCAGCGCAAAGGTTACAGCTACCAGCGCAAGAGTTACAGCTACCAGCGCAAGAGTTACAGCTACCAGCGCAAGAGTTACAGCTACCAGCGCAAGGGTTACAGCTACCAGCGCAAGGGTTACAGCTACCAGCGCAAGGGTTCAGCTACCAGCGCAAGAGTTACAGCTACCAGCGCAAGGTTACACTACCAGCGCAAGGTTACACTACCAGCGCAAAGGTTACAGCTACCAGCGCAAAGGTTACAGCTACCAGCGCAAAGGTTACAGCTACCAGCGCAAAGGTTACAGCTACCAGCGCAAAGAGTTACAGCTACCAGCGCAAAGGTTACAGCTACCAGCGCAAAGATTACAGCTACCAGCGCAAGGTTCAGCTCCAGCGCAAGGTTACAGCTACCAGCGCAAAGGTTACAGCTACCAGCGCAAAGGTTACAGCTACCAGCGCAAAGGTTACAGCTACCAGCGCAAAGGTTACAGCTACCAGCGCAAAGGTTACAGCTACCAGCGCAAAGGTTACAGCTACCAGCGCAAAGGTTACAGCTACCAGCGCAAAGGTTACAGCTACCAGCGCAAAGGTTACAGCTACCAGCGCAAAGGTTACAGCTACCAGCGCAAAGGTTACAGCTACCAGCGCAAAGGTTACAGCTACCAGCGCAAAGGTTACAGCTACCAGCGCAAAGGTTACAGCTACCAGCGCAATGGTTACAGCTACCAGCGCAAAGGTTACAGCTACCAGCGCAAGAGTTACAGCTACCAGCGCAAAGGTTACAGCTACCAGCGCAAAGGTTACAGCTACCAGCGCAAAGGTTACAGCTATCAGCACAAGGGTTGCAACTACCAGCACAATAGCCAAGCTCCAGTAAACTACACCGTAAGAAATTTATGCTGTGGAATTTGCATAGCAAGGTAAGCAGTGAGGAGGCGAGAGCCTCCACTGAGACAGATTGCTTCAGTTAAACGTATCAAGTGCAAAGAAAAAGCAAATTAAAATTCTTAATCAGGACTGAGGAAACCCAGCGCAACTTTAGCAAAGATCTATTCGAGAATGGAATGATGAGGTCGGTGCCCCATAACCTCCAATAGAAAACTTGTGGTTACCAACTGTGGGGAGTGTTCCTGCGCTACTAGATGCAAGACATCCGTTTATGTTATTTTTCCTTATTAGCCGTTAACTAAATGGAGATATAATTTATTATGTTTATACTATTAGGGAAATTAAACTAATCTAATATAACCTAGAAAACTAATAAATGAGTTTTGTAATGTAGCCGGGTGATCCTGCCACAGCCTGTAGAACCGCGGGATATGAACAAGCCTCTCGCCCTTCCTTTTTCCAAAACCCAAGTTACCCTGCAGAAGCCAACGGTGAACCAAGCATGCACGAAATTCCAGTAGGGGCTATGTCATGACCACTAACCACTATAAGGGTCCAACTAGACTTACGAATGATGTAGAGAATGGCAAGATATTGACAGTATAGACCTTTGTTAGTGCTACTTTTCACCCAACATTTGTCTTTATTTACTCGATAAAGCCCCATATGGGTGAAACTTTGTGCAAAAATCCACACCAGGAACCATTAATTCGGTGATTCCAATTTTCACCAAGGTTGTGCCCAAGGCATCATCGCCGCCGCTTTAAGCACTTAAGGACTGTCAAGCAACGATGATTTCATCGTCACCATTGCCGACAGGGAGGTGTAGTGTTGCCCAAGAAAGTTCTCAGCCATCCTTTCAACACCACTGCATACCATCCCAATATTATTATACTGTACATCTCGCTGATCACAATCAAGTCTTCCTTCAGAATGCCTGCTGCATTCTTTACCTCTGAAGAAGGCAAGCAAGATCCGCTCCGATTTCGTGTACAATCTAAATCTGACAGACTCCATAGCCTATCAGTAACTGTAATCCCTCATTTCTATCTGCCCTGTAACTTCAAGAATAAGCAGTGCTCTACACTGACTGACCTGTCAATTCGTAAAAAAAAAAATCTCTAAGGAATCCTGGAGACTGTAATATAAATCTAGCACATCTTAAACATTCTGGAGATCTATTTTACCGCATCTCTGTCATAAACATCAAGAACAGTGCATGGCTTTCATCGACGATACATCTTTATTTACCAATGTCCCCACTGACTGTGTCACTGACATCCTTGAAATGAAAATCTTTACTTACACTGACCACCCACTTCCCTACGAGAACTGAGCAGAGTTGAGTTTTAGCATTAACAACTTTATCTTCAGGTACGAGGACAACTTTAAACAATATTGGCATGGCCACGGGCACGTTTAGACTACAGTTCCCGACACTAACTTGGCTTCCATATGTTATGCGTGAATGCTCGATTTGCACAAAGCTTGTGACGTCCATCACAGAACCTATGGACTCCTCATGGATTTCCATAATGCCAAACTCATCATCGGGAAATCATTTCAGCTTAAATTACAAAAGGCTTCATTATTTAAAAAATCCTCGCATAATGCATTATACTCAAACTCTGCCCTTTCTCTCACAGCACCAGACCGCCACAATACTAATTGTGACGGACTGAAAAAAATCCTGATGGGCGAAACGTCTCCTTAATATAGTGTCCATACCCTCACCGAGCTACACTTTCCTTTTATCATCTACCAACTTTTCACCACCAATTCATCATGTAGTCGGATCACTTTGAACTAAGTTATCATTCTTTGCAGCAGTCAAGTTACCCTGCATCTCTCCAAAGCACTCGCACAATGCAATTAGCACAACTACCAAAGACCTCATAGGGATCGAAGCGAATAACTTGAACCCGTTAATGCAGGGGTTTACATAATTCCTGCATTAACAAGTGTTCAACACTGGGACATAACCAGCTACCTTAAATAAAAATGGAAATAAGACAGTTTAATGATTAATGAATCAGGCACCCGCAGAGGAAAATGCTTTAAAGCGTCATTAGTCACCATTTCATGTAAAATTACTCAAAATAAATGGAGCTTTGTCATCACTGATATAGTGACCCAAATCATCCTCAAAACAATAATCCCTGCCATCACCTGATAAGTCAATACTACCACTACTGCTCCTTCTCCTCCTACTACTAACATCTACATTAGTATAATTACACTACTACCACTAGTATGGATTACTACGACTACTGCAGTGTTTTTTTTTTTTTTTCAACATACGTGTCCCGTATTGTCTTTAAAAATCTTGAGGAGAGAAAACTTGCCTTAATAAATGTCTCATTAGTTGCCCGTATGTCTTTTAACCTAACAAAAAAAAAAAGTGTTAAAATATTCACTAAATTATCACAATTTTTTCATCCTGCTTAAATTCAACGGACGAAGACCATCGACGGTGACCCACTTGTATCTAATGAGTCTTTAGAGGTGTAAGAAAGAGTCCTCCTGAGAGATATACTGCGAGAAGTTCTCTCAGAGAAATACGAATGCCTCGAGTACATGAGTGAGGAGAAGAGAGAAGATATACAAAATATATATTTAGAAACAAAAGAAACAAGAATTTCAGTTTAGGGTTACCTAAAGTTTGTGGTTGCAGGAGTTGAGTTTCAGCTACTGGCCCTTCTTGACTGGCCGATGCATAGTTCATTCCCTCCAATCTTCGTAGGCCCTGTCATACCTATTCTTAAAGAAATGTGTAAAGCCTGCCTCCACCACTTCTTCATCGAGGTCACTCTACTTTCTGACTATCCGGTGTCTAAATTCCAAATTTACCTTCAAGTATCTATTATTAGCCTCTGGAACAGTATCCTTGTCCACCCTTATGAAGTCCTTTTAAATATTTTATGCTGTTACCCTGTCTCCTTTGATTCTTATATTCTCTCTTGCCGTTAGGCTCAGTACCTTTAGTCTCTCACAGTTCACTCTGAGTTGCGTACAGGGTGAAGAATCGCTTTGAGTCAAGATTCCTAAAGCTAAGCTTATATTTGCTAATCGCTGAATCGTTGCAGAGGTTATTTGGGTAATATGCGCATCTGGTAACATATTTCGTATTTTGCTTACCCCTACGTTCTTCTTGAGGCAGATTGCAGATTCTGTCCCACGAGTCTATACTTAGTTTCTGGTCTTCCTTCACCTCCAAGTTTTACAGAGTGGTATTTGATAGCGTTGATATCTAGTGGCAACTCGCATCACCAATCCTGTAGTTATCCCGGTCTAGTAGTATTCTTTCCTTGTACTTTAATTGTTTGTTATTTTATTTCACATCTGTGAATAGGGACATATCGCACAAACTTTTCCAGAATAATATTCCTATATACAAGAAACAGTACTGTTCCCTATAGCAATCATTTTCTAATCTACTACTTGTTTCCAAGTACATGTACATGTAATCAAAGAACACCTAATGTAAAGAACATTCTTTGCATTAGGTGTTCTTTGATCCCATGTACAGCCTTCCCCACATCCCTGCCTGTTTTTCTAACTTTTGCCTGGTACAGTGCAAAATGTCTTTGCAATCTAAGAATATACTCTAAAGTCTACCTGTTCCTCAGCAGATTTGTCATAACGAGTTTTAAACCCATGCTGTTTGTCGTCTATAAAAACGCTTCTCTGCAAGTGTTCCAACACTCTTCGTTTGATTATCTTCTCCATTATCTTACATAGTGAAACTGGTTTGCACGTTCGAACGTTTCCTCTCTTTCTCCTTTCTTAAAAATTGGAACTAACAATCGCGTCATATCCACTGATTTGTTGCAGTTCAGACAGTACTTCTACTTCCTGTCACATAATCCATGGTGACATGGATTCTGTGATAATTATGCTTTTGATGTATCCAGCTAACTCAAAAGTCTGTTTACCTCTTTCGCTGTTGGGTGTATGTTGTCCAATACCTCTTTCTCTGACTCTTTTTTGATGCCCCAGTTTCCACTGAGTATCACTTTTATATAATTTAACTTGTTATTTTGTGTAAGCTTTCCTTCTTTCCTTCAGTCTTACCTTCTTTCTTCTGATGTGACTGTGAAACAGTCTCACTTAAGACTTGGCTCTTGCTGCAATGTCATTCTCAAATTGGTGCTTAGTTTCTCTTCTTGACCGAGCATATTCACTTCTGGTGACATATTGGGTCCCTTTGCCCTTGGGTTATCCACTTCGTTCGGTGCTTTCTTTTCTTTACCCCCCCCCCTCCTCCTCCATTGGCTGTTTAAGGTCCGTGTTTTACCATCCCTTTTCCTGTGATATGACTAACAACTTTGATTTAAATTTAGCTTTTACTTCTATGTCATTATTAATTTTCTTCTCAGCTTCTCTTCTTAACCATGCATATTCTTTCTGGCCCTTCTGCTCACTTCACTGGTTTCTGCTGACTTTTTGCTTTCTATGATTTTTTTATACTCCTAAAATTTTTACCTCTCCATATTTTTGAACGACACAAAGGTTGTTTCAGTCATTATTACTACTATTTCTGGTTACTTGATTTGGCACCTTCTTCGTGGGTACCTCATTATAACTATAGTTTTCCATCCGGTTTCCTTTTGCCATTGTACTACGTACAGGCATATTCTCATCCTTGCTTAGTCTCCTCTTCCAAAATATTTCTTCCGTCACTTTTCTCCCCTGCTATACCTATCACTGATTACTTCCATTAAGGTTTTCGAAATTCGGAAAAGTATGATCGATAGCACCAAAAGACCTTCATAGTTTATTTTGTCCACATCAGATGTGTTGAAGGAAAATATTAGATACAGTCTTACTGGTTCATCCTCTCACTTTCAGACCGACAGCCCAGGACTATATTTTCGGGACATGGAAGCAGGCCGGACCAAATTACCAAAATTTTTTCTCGGATTATTTATGAACTATATATGATTTTTTTTGTTAAAGACCAGTGGCCCAGGTCATTCTAGTGGTTCCTATTCTTCCTGTCACTCAAAAATTCATGAAAAATTGCACTTTATTTTGTATGACATTAAAAATAGTACCTAGGTTGCAAAGATTTTGCAAGGAGACATCTGTTGCTTCAATGGCTCGTTTGTTCCCGGCTGTCAAGAGACGTCCATGCCCACGCTCATATGTATACTGTTGTATGAAGCAGATGTAACGGCTCAAGGTTCAGTAAAGTCACAAAAGTGTGTCATTATCTCCCGGACCATCCTGTTTAACTGCAAGACGAGACCATTAATTGCAGCTAACAAAGTATACACCCAGTGGAGACTGAACAACCATTGCAACTATACACTGGTTAAAATTTTCATACACAGACCATGTTCAGGATGTTGGTCAGACCGGTTACCCATCCTGGGTCTCAGTGTAAGTTATGAGTGAATCCTGCAGACTCAGAATTAACTACCAACTGCAGCTTTTAACCACACTAAGAAGCATGGTGCTGTGTCCTCCGAAACTACAACATGCGCTCTATACCGTGTGTCCTCTGGACAATCTTAAGCACAGCCCGTGTATCACTGGCAAGGATTCCTTCCACGGAACATGAATCAGCCTACTTCACATTCCGACCAGATCCAACATGGGAGTCTCCCAGGGTAGAATAACCATGAAACCCACAAGCACAAACTGGAATCACTCGTTTCCTGAGAGCTTTACAACATTACCTACCAGAATGTCCTTAGACATTCTGGTACGCTGAAGCCTATGATACAGCCCTCAGAAGATGGCCAGGCAAAATAAAAAATGTTGGTTGGAGTACCACTCTTCTCTACCTAACCCAAAAAGAGGATCTGGATAACACATACAACAGGATGTATCAAAGTACAGATAACATTCTTGTCTCCATTTCATGAGAAGGTTTTAACAGCTGCCATAATCTAGCATAAGTATAAGGTACAGCGTCAAGCTACTTCATTCTTCAACCCAGGTCAGATTCCAGTGGTGGCACTAGATGCCCCCAGCGGCATCATAAGAATGCTACCACCTAAGTGTGGGAGAAAGAGAACGAAAGACTGTGATGGGAAATGTACATGAACAGAAGGCTCAGTCGAAGGACACAGAAATGTGCAGCTTTCAAAATGTGATATCATTAATGTCACACAATGATGAATCAGTTTGATTCTGACGTCATAACAATCTTGTGATATGTAACTGCTTTATTACGTAGAGTAACAACATTTATAATGCATATGGTACTTATGTAACATACTGGGAAATGCTAAACCTATAGTAGTGTGCAATAGACAAATACCATTTTTGGTTATTTTTATTTTGTAATTAATAAATTAAAAAATGGTTCAGACACAGAGCTCACATGCTATATGCATGTACCATGGTTAGTCTTCCCTTATACTCTTCTGTTTATTGATATCTGTTCATCACGATTAATCCTTAACTTACGAACAGTATGAAAATATATATAATATGAAAGCTTCTGGGGCTGTGGAATGAGACTGTAGGGTCACAGTTGGTGCCGCTGATACAATCTCTCTCAAAAAAGCTTTAGCAGAGTGGTTAGATCGTTGAGATTGGTACGTGCGTAGACCATGATTCGAGTCTCCGTTTATGGTTTACAATGTTAAATTATGTAAACTAAAGTATCTTACATTTCAAATTTCGTGATCCCCAGGAAAATATTTAATAGTAAAGTATCATAAGGTGCCCCAGAATATCTTGTGCTTTTGTTAAGGATGTTCCCAATTGTTTTTTATCCAAATTGGCTATTTTGTTTCCTTGATATGCTGGTACAAAAAGTTTCATCACAACTTGCATGATCTTTGTGCTCCATGTTTCTGGTACTCAGTAAATACCGGCTTTACTAGTTAAACTGGTGTTTACTTGGATGTAGCACTAGCTGCAGGGCCTTATTTACATTTCATCTCAAGTACAGAGTTAGTCTATACTACCTCCACCATTAGAGCATTCCACTTGTTCACCTCCCACATGCGTTCTTCTGTGTTCCTTTGTTCTGGTTCCACATCTTTCTAATCGCCTATTTCCACACTGCATAAGTATAATGTACGTTGTAACCATATACCCACTGATTATTTCTCTCCATTATTGTGGTTTAATTGAAGACCGTCTTTATTACAAATAACTTTAATCTCGAAGACTAATCTAAATAGAAATCTCCGGATCTTCTTTGAGCTACTTAATGTACACCATGTGATGTATGAATATGTTGATGTTCCATACCACAACGCTGGTTTTAAGTAGCTGGTTTAAATTATCTTGAAGGAGCCTTTGGAGTTTTTTCTTGATTAATTTAGTCACACAATATTCAGAGAAAATTTCAACTTAATTATGCATATACACATTATACTGACGCTATCCTGACGTTATCCTGTTTATTTTGGCCTCCGATGATAGGTTGTGTGTTAGACCATCGCCCCCCTTCACTCCCAGAGCTCCCTGTCATGAAGGACCGAGTGAGCGTGGAGGTCCAGACGACGGATCATATTGACTTGTGAGTTGGATCAATCGCGAGGGCAGCAAACTTGATGTTGACATAGCCGTTCCCGGTGTCTGTCACACGGCCTCATCACGCCATCATCCACCACCCCCGCCCCTACGCCCTCACAACCTTCACTGCTGGGAGAACACCGTCAAATCCGCCTCTCGCTCTCACATTGAATATGCTACCTTTCCCTCGCTACCTCCTCCACGACGATATCGCGCTGTCAGTCCAAATTTCGTATTCCCTCTCTTCTGTTTATTTTCTCTCCTATATGTGACAATGAAAATATCTTTATAAAAAAAATCATTTTCCCTGTGTATGGCATAGGTCATTCTGAGTGATGGTATGTTCCAAGTAATTTGAACTCCATCTCTGCTGAAACGAAACTGGACCTTCAATGGAATATTTGACGATATCTTCACTGCCCAGCTCAAGCCGACGGATTTCAACAATGGATGAAATCCACCCACCGTGACAGACTATAAATGGGAGGCAACAAGCATTTGTTTCAATTACAATATGTAACCATCATATAGAATAGGGTAATATAATATTGCTGATGCATCCACTTTGGCTTAAAAAAAAAAAAGTACAAAATGCCACCCTCATCAGCTGTCTTCTAATTCCATCATTTAATTCATTTTGACTAGTATACCAGAACACTTTCTTTTATAAAAGTGGTTACACAGTACTGTGTAATTACCCTGATCTACATGACATTTTTACATGGCCAGCACCAGGAGTACATCACCAGCACCAGGCTCACATCACCAGGAGTACATCATACCATCACCATGAGTACATCATACCATTACCAATAGTACATCATACCATCACCAGGAGTACATCATACCATCACCAGGAGAGTACATCATACCATCACCAGGAGTACATCATACCATCACCAGGAGAGTACATCATACCATCACCAGGAGTACATCATACCATCACCAGGAGTACATCATACCATCACCAGGAGTACATCATACCATTACCAATAGTACATCATACCATCACCAGGAGTACATCATACCATCACCAGGAGAGTACATCATACCATCACCAGGAGTACATCATACCATCACCAGGAGTACATCATACCATCACCAGGAGTACATCATACCATCACCATGAGTACATCATACCATTACCAATAGTACATCATACCATCACCAGGAGTACATCATACCATCACCAGGAGAGTACATCATACCCTCACCAGGTACATCATACCATCACCAGGAGTACATCATACCATCACCAGGAGGGACATCATACCATCACCAGGAGTACATCATACCATCACCAGGAGTACATCATACCATCACCAGGAGTACATCATACCATCACCAGGAGTACATCATACAATCACCAGGAGAGTACATCATACAATCACCTTCACCATGAGTACATCATATCCATCACAGGATGGATTTTCTGTCACACTCCATCTCATAGGATGCTGCAAGATTCCAGTGGAGTAACGTCGATATCGTCAACACACCGCAACACACCATCGTGAGATGGAAATAAAATTACCCATACTGTCAACACAATACATCTCAAGTTGTGACACTGCAGCAGCAACATCATGAGTCTGGCTACACTGTGCCTATTCAGTGTCAACACAGCCAATGTGACAAGCTGATAAATGTAATGTAAACTAGCACAAGGAAGACTGAGACAGTTCAGGATTGCCACTCAACATTTCAGACAAGACTACAGTGCAAATGAAAATCTGTAGCTGAGATATACCCTCTCACTTGCGACAGCAGTATTACGTTACGCTATCACCTACACCAGGAACATACCATTACCCCATCACCTACACCAGGGGTATACCTTCACCATATCACTAGCACCAGGAGTATACCTTCACCCTATCACTAGCACCAGGAGTATACCATCACCCTCTCACCTATACCAGTATACCATCACCCTATCACCTACACCAGGAGAATACCATCACCCTATCACCAACACCAGGACAATAACATCACCCTATCACCTACACCAGGAGAATACCTTAACCCTATCACCTACAGAACCACCATATAACAAGCACCAGTATACTGTCACCCCATCACTCACACCAAGTGGTTATAATTATAACCTTAACTTTTACAGGGGGTGGGTGGGTAAGCCAATGGAAGGCCTCGGTCAGATGACTAAAAGCTTCAGTGACGGGTCATCATATTACTAAGACCCGCGTCAGGAAACACTTGTCCTGTTTCGTAACGAATCTTACCTAACTTAACCTAACCATGAGTATACCATCACCATATCACCAGTACTAGAAGTATACCATCACCCTATCACCAGCACCAGAAGTAAAGCAGCACCCTAACACCAGCACCAGAAGTATACCATCACCCCATCACCAGCACCAGAAGTATGCCATCACCTTATCACCAGCACCAGAAGTATGCCATCACCTTATCACCAGCACCAGAAGTACATTATATTATCACCTGCACCAGTACATCACACCACCTGCACCAGGATTACATCACATCACCTGCACCGGGAGTACATCACACAAACTGCATCAAGAGTACATCATGTCATCACCTGCACCAGGAGTGCATTATGTCATCACCTGCACCAGAAGTACATCATGTCACCACATGCACCAGGAGTACATCATGTCATCAACTGCACCAGGAGTATATCATGTCACCACCTACACCATGAGTACATCATGTCACCACCTACACCAGGAGTACATCATGTCACCACCTACACCAGGAGTACATCATGTCATCACCAACACCAGGAGTACATCATGTCATCACCAACACCAGGAGTACATCACCAACACCAGGAGTACATCATGTCATCACCAACACCAGGAGTACATCATGTCATCACCAACACCAGGAGTACATCATGTCATCACCAACACCAGGAGTACATCATGTCATCACCAACACCAGGAGTACATCATGTCATCACCAACACCAGGAGTACATCATGTCATCACCAACACCAGGAGTACATCATGTCATCACCAACACCAGTAGTACATCATGTCATCACCAACACCAGGAGTACATCATGTCATCACCAACACCAGGAGTACATCACGTCATCACCAACACCAGGAGTACATCATGTCATCACCAACACCAGGAGTACATCATGTCATCACCAACACCAGGAGTACATCATGTCATGCCCAACACCAGGAGTACATCATGTCATCACCAACACCAGGAGTACATCATGTCATCACCAACACCAGGAGTACATCATGTCATCAGCTGCACCAGGAGTACATTATGTCATCCCCTGCACCAGAAGTACATCATGTCACCACCTACATCAGGAGTATATCATGTCATCACTTACACCAGAAGTACATCATGTCACCACCTACACCAGGAGTACATTATGTCACCACCTACACCAGGAGTACATCATGTCACCACCTACACCAGGAGTACATCATGTCACCACCTACACCAGGAGTACATTATGTCACCACCTACACCAGGAGTACATCATGTCACCACCTACACCAGGATTATATCATGTCTCACCTTCAGCCTCTCACGTGCTTGCCTGCATGAAGAACCAGACTAGTGCAGTGCTGTTGTGTGAGAGCTTCGTCTCACTGAAAAATTAAAGGATTATCGACTTACGATTCTCAGGATATCTATAAATAGTCGTTTGTTACGGCCGCTGAACATGAAGACGACTCACTGAGTATCCCCCACTGGTTACCTTGTTTTTACTATCTCTAAATGGGTAACTTTTCAGCTATCCCTTAAGTGGTAGCTTTTTGTGTATCAGCGAAGGGGTTCCTCTTTAGGTACCGCCGAAGTGGTACCTCTTGAGGTATCCTTGATACCTCAACGTTAATAAACATATGATCCGATCGTCATCAAATTTTCAACGCTGGTGTACTGTAACTTGAAAATGGTTCGTGTAACTACGATCATGCTCAATGATATAAAACATTCATGATTTTGCTTTCCGTGAGATGACTTGAGTAAGCCTCTTTTGATCGGCTTCAAACTTTGAACACTGATGAATGCTACCTTGAAGAAGGTTGGAATTGTTAGTGGAGTGTGTAGGAGCAAATTGTCAAATTTACTTTTAAAAAGGTGTGGAAACTTATCGTAATATAAGTAAAGTCTGTCTCTTCTCAATAGCTTCAAACTTCAAGGACTGGATGGTACCCAATATATTTAGGCTTTGTAAATGCAAATTTACCTATTTCCCAGCATAGTTAATAAAACTGAGTAGAAAGATTACCAGTAGTTACTAGAGAATGCCTATTCTGGTCAGCTTAAATTTTACAGTGATGGTGACCTTTACTCGGTGGAAGGTTTGAACTGATTTTCTACTAAGATATAGTTTATTAATTTTATTAAACACGTTAGTTTCCTTACAATAACTGGCGAATACCTCTTATGATCTCATTCAAATAATCGCTGGTGTAACTAATTTTTTTTTTTTTTTTTTGGGGGGCGGGGAGGGTGGTGATTGATCTTGGGCTATGTAGGTGCCAATCTGTTAATATTACTAAAATAAATAGTAGACTGTTAACGGACTGTGTAAGAGAGAATTTGCAAAATCTTTCTTGAGGTTAGCGGTGAGTCTGCATGGTTTGCTTACATCATCTCCTCTACTACTATTAATTATTAATATAGATTTGCATTACTAACAATATACTGTTAATAACATGTTACTAAAGCTAGGCTAACAAGCTAGTGTTATCCCCAGAACATACAACTTAGATTAACATGTTTAGGAGTCAAGTAGAAATTTATTCATGCTAGGTTACCTTTGCTATCAGTATTGTCTGTACATTCTTGGCCAGCTATACTAAAAGTCTGATAGAAATCTGTACATGCTAGGTTAAGTCTACTAGTAACCTAGCAGAAGCGTAAACATACTAGTCAAGTTAAAATTGCTAGTAGTGTGGTGGTAGTGTGAGGGAGGCAGCAGAGGCGTAGTGGTGCATGTTCTGCGTCACTTAACAAGAAGGTCAATGGTAAAGAATATAATTTGAGCACGTCAGCTCGTCGAGCTGGGCCAGAATTAGGAGGCTGACAGTGGTGGTGGTTGTGGTGGTGGTGGTAGAGGTCGTGATAGTGGTGGTGGTAGTGGTTGGCTGTGGCTGGGGGTAGTGGTTGGCTGTGGCTGAGGGTAGTGGCTGGCTGTAACTGGGGGTAGTGGTTGGCTGTGGCTGGGGATTAGTGGTTGGCTGTGGCTGGGGATTAGTGGTTGGCTGTGGCTGGGGATTAGTGGTTGGCTGTGGTTGGGGGTAGTAGTTGGCTGTGGCTGGTGGTAGTGGTTGGCCGTGGCTGGGGGTAGTGGTTGGCTGTGGCTGCAGGTAGTGATTGATTCTGACTAGGGGTAGTGGCTGATTGTAGCCCGGGGGGTAGTGGTTGCTTTTAGCTAGGGGTAGTGGTTGATTTTAGCTAGGGGTAGTGGTTGATTGTAGCCAGGGGTAGTGGTTGACTGACTAGGGGTGGTAGTTGGCTGTGGTTGGAAGTGGTGGTTGGAGGTGGTAGTTGCAAGGGTAGTTGGTGGTGGATGGTGAGGCCTGGAATGGTAAATGATAGTGATTTGGGGCTAGTGAATAACTGTGGTTTTGGGTGGTGAATGATGGGGCTCGGGTGTTGAATGATTGTGGTTAACAGTGATGAATAATAACACTTTGTGGATGATGGGTGATAAATGGCAGTGAAATGCGTTTAAACAGTATACAATGAATGGCATTGGGGTACATTTGGATAATGGTTATGGATGTAAGTGGGGTGTGTTTGGATGGTCAGCGGTGAATTCAAGTTGGGTGGGGTTGGATGGTTAATGACGTATTGCAGTGGGGTGGTGTGGATAGTGAATGACAGTGGGGGAGAATGATGGATGCCAGAGGGCGGATAATGGATAAGTGGAGCGGATAATGGATGACAGTGGGTGGTGGGAATTATGGATAACTGTTGTGAGGTGAAGAAGATGGATTACAGTGGGGTAGTACAGTTGATGTAAGGCAGTGGGGTTGGGTGGATGTTGGATGACAGTGGGATAGTGTGGATAATGGATGAGGGTGGTGTGGATGATGGATGACGTATCTGACATGTGCAACAACTGGGTATCTTCATTATGTAAACGTTTCGCTCGACAGTGCCTTTATCAATACAATACAGTGACAAAAAACAGAAGACTGAACAAGTCGAAGATGAGGAAATCAGTCCGTCAGCCTAGCAGCAGGTGTTCAGAACCATAGTCCTGATGAATCTGTAGCCCAGGATGAGTAAGTAGCTGTGATGTCCTCTGTACCAAGATTCCATATTCTTGCTGACTCCTGTGCTACAGATTCATCAAGATTACGGTTCTGAACACCTTACTCTAGTCTGAGGGATTAACTGCATCAAGAATCCCAGTTGTTGTACATGTGTCTAATACTTCAATGCTATGATGGTTGATTGATGACATTGGGAAAGGTGTTGATTGATGACAGTGGGAGAGGTGTTGATTGATGACAGTGGGAGAGGTGTTGATTGATGACAGTGGGAGAGGTGTTGATTGATGACAGTGGGGGAGGTGTTGATTGATGCCAGTGGGAGAGGTGTTGATTGATGACAGTGGGAGAGGTGTTGATTGAAGACAGTGGGAGAGGTGTTGATTGATGACAGTGGGGGAGGTGTTGATTGATGACAGTGGGAGAGGGGTTGATTGATGACAGTGGGAGAGGGGTTGATTGATGACAGTGGGAGAGGGGTTGATTGATGACAGTGGGAGAGGGGTTGATTGATGACAGTGGGAGAGGGGTTGATTGATGACAGTGGGAGAGGTGTTGATTGATGACAGTGGGAGAGGTGTTGATTGATGACAGTGGGAGAGGTGTTGATTGATGACAGTGGGAGAGGGTTGATTGATGACAGTGGGAGAGGTGTTGATTGATGACAGTGGGAGAGGTGTTGATTGATGACAGTGGGAGAGGTGTTGATTGATGACAGTGGAGAGGTGTTGATTGATGACAGTGGGAGAGGTGTTGATTGATGACAGGGAGAGGTGTTGATTGATGACAGTGGGAGAGGTGTTGATTGATGACAGTGGGAGAGGGTTGATTGATGACAGTGGGAGAGGGTTGATTGATGACAGTGGAGAGGGGTTGATTGATGACAGTGGGAGAGGGGTTGATTGATGACAGTGGGAGAGGGGTTGATTGATGACAGTGGGGGAGGTGTTGATTGATGACAGTGGGGGAGGTGTTGATTGATGCCAGTGGGAGAGGTGTTGATTGATGACAGTGGGAGAGGTGTTGATTGATGACAGTGGGGGAGGTGTTGATTGATGACAGTGGGGAGGTGTTGATTGATGACAGTGGGGAGGTGTTGATTGATGACAGTGGGGAGGTGTTGATTGATGACAGTGGGGAGGTGTTGATTGATGACAGTGGGGAGGTGTTGATTGATGACAGTGGGGGAGGTGTTGATTGATGACAGTGGGGGAGGTGTTGATTGATGACAGTGGGAGAGGTGTTGATTGATGACAGTGGGAGAGGTGTTGATTGATGACAGTGTGAGAGGTGTTGATTGATGACAGTGTGAGATATGTTGATTGATGACAGTGGGAGAGGTGTTGATTGATGACAGTGGGAGAGGTGTTGATTGATGACAGTGGGAGAGGTGTTGATTGATGACAGTGGGAGAGGTGTTAATTGATGACAGGGAGGTGGGGAGGGTGATGGATGACAGTGTGTTAGGGGTCGGGGATTAACTTTAGTGGGGGTGAGTGAAGAATGGCACTGGGTTGGTGTGGATGGTTTGGATGGATGGCAGTAGGATGGTGTGAATGATGGATGACTGTAGGATGGTGTGGATGATGGATGACTGAGGGATGGTGTGGATGATGGATGACTGAGGGATGGTGTGGATGATGGATGACTGTGGGATGGTGTTGATGGATGACAGTGGGTTGGTGTGGATGGGTGGCAAGGGGTTGGTGTGGATGACTGATGGCAGGGGGTTGGTGAGGATGATGGATGACAGTAGGATGGTGAGGATGATGGATGACAGTAGGATGGTGAGGATGATGGATGACAGTAGGTTGGTGTGGATGATGGATGACAGTGGGTTGGTGTGAATGATGGATGACAGTGGGTTGGTGTGGATGATGGATGGCAGTTGGTGGATAGATGGATGGCAGGGGGTTGGTGTGGATGATGGATGACAGTGGGTTGGTGTGGATGATGGATGACAGTGGGTTGGTGTGGATGATGGATGACAGTGGGTTGGTGTGGATAATGGATGACAGTGAGTTGGTGTGGATGATGGATGACAGTGAGTTGGTGTGGATGATGGATGACAGTAGGTTGGTGTGGATGATGGATGACAGTGGGTTGGTGTAGATGATGGATGACAGTGGGTTGGTGTGGATGGATGACAGTAGGTTGGTGTGGATGATGGATGGCAGGGGGTTGGTGTGGATGATGGATGGCAGGGGGTGATATTAATGATGGATGAGGATGGTTTAGGAAGAATCATCATCCAGCTGTGGCACTACAAGGGTTCATAATTCTTGGCAACACAGACTACCGTCACAGTTTATAAATGGGGAAGTTAATGATGTATCTCACTGTCTGTCTCTCTCACACACATTCTCTCTTCCCTCACTCTCAGTTTTAATCTATGATTCTCTTATGTATTCTCACTCCTCTTTCCTACCCCTCTCATCCCTCCTCCCTCTTCCTCTCTCTTTCCTTACCTCTCCCTCGCTCTCTTCTTCCATTTTCTTCCCTTGTTCTCTATTCCTCCCCGCTACCCTCCACCCCCTTGTCTCTTTCCACCTACTCAAACTCGAACACGTACTCAAACAAGGACACAAGCGCACACGCACACGCGCACACACGACGGGCCAAGTGTCTAATCGACAAGTGCCTATGACAAAATGGTAATACACACACACACACTAAGTAGGATTTCGACACACTTCCGCAAAAGAGATTAGTGCACAAGCTAGAGGAGCAGGAAGGAATAACAGGAAAGGTACTGCAATGGATCAGAGAATACCTGACATGAAAGAAACGAGTGATGGTAGGTGACGAGGTGTCAAGAGTGGGCGCCTGTGACGAGCGGGGTTCTGCAAGGCCCAGTCCTAGTGCAGGTGCTGTTTCTGGTATATGTGAATGACATGACTGAAGGGATAGAATCAGAGGTGAACCTAATACAGAGAATTCATGTGGAAAAGGATCAGGTAGGACTACAAAGGGATCTGGACAGGCTGCAAGCTTGGTCCAACAACTGGCTCCTGGAGTTTAACCCCGCCAAGTGCAAAGTCATGAAGATTGGGGAAGGTCAAAAAAGACAGCAAACAGAGTACAGCCTAGGGGGCCAAAGACTGCAAACGTCACTCAAGGAAAAGGATCTTGGGGTGAGTATAATACCGAGCACATCTCCTGAGGTGCACATCAACCAAATAACTGCTGCAGCATATGGGCGCCTGGCAAACCTAAGAATAGCGTTTCGACACCTGAATAAGGAATCATTCAAGACACTGTCAGGCTAATACTGGAGTATGCAGCACCAGTATGGAACCCACACCTGGTCAAACGTGTCAAAAAATTAGAGAAAGTTTGCAACAACACTAGTCCCGGACCTAAGGGGTATGCACTACGAGGGAAGGTTACGGGAAATCAACCTGACGACACTGGAGGACAGGAGGGATAGGGGACACCTCATGATAACGACATATAAAATACTGAGAGGAATTGACAAGGTAGATAGGGACAGGATGTTTCAGAGATGAGACACAGCAACAAGGGGTCACAGCTGGAAGTTGAAAACTCAGATGAGTCATAGGGATGTTAGGAAGTATTTCTTCAGTCATATAGTTTTCAGGAAGTAGAACAATCCGGAGAGTGATGTAGTGGAGGCAGGATCCATACATAGTTTTAAGTAAACAAACAATAAAGCTCATGAAGCAGGGAGAAAGTGGACCTAGTAGCGACCACCGAAGAGGCGGGGCCAGAAGTGGTGACTCGACCCCTGCAACTACACACACACACAGACACACACACACACAGCAGTGGTGTCTAAGGACGCATGTAGAGAAAATATGAAAGATGCAGTCTGTCCCGGGTGTTAAACATAAAATGACTCGCCGCTGGAGCTTGTGGTCATATCACCGAGGCTTTCTGCTAGCCTGCCGGGTCTAACCTTTCAAAATTTAAAATATCATCTGACATTATTTGTGTTCTTATAAAATATCGTCTGTTATTTGTGTTCTTATAGAATATCGCCTGATGTTATTTGTGTTTTTATAGCGGGCCACACCAGTGACACCACTAGTTTACCGGTCGGACTGAGTGGTCACAATGAAGAAAATGGCACAGCCGCCAGTCTAAAGATCAGCAGTGTCATTTGCAGGGACGTGAAGGTCAGAGGAAGCTGCGAGTGACGTCAAAGGGCAGGGAATGACGTCATAGAGCGCGGAGAGTGATGTCATAAGGCAGGGAGAGTGATGTTATAGAGCGGAAGGGAGTGTAAAAGTGCGGGAATAGTGACGTCAAAGAATAGGAAGATTAAAGTTAAGAGGGAAGAGTTAGATAACAGGGGTGGGAGTGACATCAGGGGTTCTGGAGACCTAACGCAGAGGGCTGGGAGTGACGTCAGAGGTCAAGGAGAAGACCAATGAGTGCTGATTAGAATTTCAGCATCTCTAAATACCAGCACAGGCAAGAAGGCTGGTGCTTATATACTGGTGTCAGATGGTAAGGAATGTGTAGCAGACGAAGACAATGTCGCTGGTAGATGGGATTTCCAATTATGTCCATGAATTTGTATTGATAAAGCCACTGAATGGCGAAGCGTCTACAATAAAGATACAGAGATGCTGCACATGTGTCTAATTTTCATATTGTCGGTATTGTATACCAGTCATGTACAACCCATTTCCATTCTCATATCAGACATAAAAAAAACAGCTTTGTATCATCCTTTGCAGATGACAAAAATAAAAACACGAAGGCCACCTCGGTAGAGGTCACCAAAAAACTACAAGAGGATATAATTAAAAGTTTTCCGGGAGGTGAAAGAAAATAACACGATGTTCAACAAAATCAACCAGGTTGTAATGGATATATGGACCGGCGGACCGTCAATAGCAACAGCCTGATGGACCAGGCAATAAGCAGGAAGGCTTCTCCCTGGGTCAAGCCGCAGGAATAATACACAAATAACCCGTACATAGGAGATTAAAGCTTATGACGACGTTTGGGTCTGACTTGGATCATTAACTAGTCACAAAGAAGCAGGAAGGGAAGAGAGGCAGTATACGTATACAAGAGTGAGCGGGACCGGCACAAGTAGAACGAGAGGAGGTATAAGTGTAACTGTAGGAGTAGTGGTAGCAGAGGTAGTAGTATAAGTTGTGCAACAGTGGCAGAGGTGGCAATAACAAGAGTAGTTGTAGTGACAAGAGTCACTACGACTACTCTCTAATTATTGTTAGCGAAGCAAGAATAAGGTAAATCACAGGTAAATCCATAGGATAACTTGAAAAGTCCTTTTATATCAGCTTCAAATTTTCAACGCTGGTAAATTTTGCCTCGAGATTCGCACTGTTGTTAAAAGTGTGTAAGTGCCAATCAGGCACTAAGTGCCAATCAGGCACTTAGTCGTTACTGTAATACAATTTGACTCTCTTAAATCCTTCACCAAGAAGTGCTTCATATTCATATATTCCTCATGCCCATAGATGTATATTCTAAGGCATATTCCAAGCCTTCAGATCCCTCGTACCCAGCCATTTGCGTTCACACATTACTTTTCTTTATTTTAAGCCAAGAGCCTCCATGCCTTCTCGCTACCCTGGGTCAAGCACCCTCCGTACCCAGCTGGGTGGTGATGATGGAGGGTTTGACAAATAGTTTGTCACAGTACTGACAGAATACGTTAACAGTGAAGAATGATTGTGAGCCGCACCATAAAACACATGAGCATTTTTACTTGTAGTAAACACGATACACTTTGGACATAGTTTTTTGAAGACAACATTACGATTTGATCAATACAGTACTACTGCAAAACATACATTATTCAGTAACAATCTAATAATACTAATGCGAAAATCAGAGCGTGCACAAATTTTTGAGCAGCGTGTGAAAATCATTATAAAAATACTCCAATGTCATTCTTACAACAGTAGCCACATTTATATCACAAAACCTCGCTACTGCTTGCAATATACAGTCACGTTGTAAAAAGAACAAATCAACGCAGTTTAAAACGCACAAATATGCATTTCTGGCACATTTGACATCAATGAAGATATCACTCATGCTGAGAAAACGATGTATTTCGGTTTTCTGTTGCCATATCTCATTACAGCAGTCCCCTCTCCTTCAATGCATGCAACAAGAATAGTGCAGGGTGGTCATCAACTTCTAATACAGCAAAATATAAAATTTATGTGTATGTGTACATGTTCTTATGTAAACTTGTTTATATAGTCATGCAAGTATAAATGTTGGAATGTGTGCATATGCGTATGTATGAATATACAAATTCAAATTCTTTAGTATATATGCATGTGCAGATTTATACATATGCATATTTATGCATACATATATGTTTCTACACTTGTCTTTCCTCTCCAGTGGCCTCTACTGGGCTCACTATAAGCTGGTAAATTAGACACATATGCAACACTTGGGTATCTTTATTGAGGAAACGTTTCGCCACACAGTGGCTTCATCAGTCCATACAAAGGAGAATCGTGAAGAACAGGAGGAGTGTGAGGTTGTCAGGCCCTCAATCTTGAGACGATGTTGTCAGTCCATCAATCTTGAATAGAATAACAGCATATGAGCAGAGGAACCTTATATACTGTAGACAGGAGAGGTGCAGCAGTAGTAGGAGGTGTCACATTTGTTCAATGTGACAATCAGTATACTGACATTAAGAGGGACGTTAAAAAGGGAATAAGAAAAGCTAAACGGGACTATGAAATTAAAGTTGCTAGGGATTCAAAAACTAACCCAAAAAGTTTTTTCCAGGTTTATAGAACAAAAGTTAGGGATAAGATAGGTCCCCTTAAAAATAACATAAGAACATAAGAACATAAGAAAGGAGGAACACTGCAGCAGGCCTGTTGGCCCATACTAGGCAGGTCCTTCACAACCCTATTTCCAAACCAATACTTTCCTATATCCTTTCTAAATCTAAACTTATCTAACTTGAATCCATTATTGCGGGTTCTCTCTTGGAGAGATATCCTCAAGACCTTATTTATATCCCCTTTGTTAATACCCATTTTCCACTTGTATACCTCGATCATGTCTCCCCTCATTCTACGTCTTACAAGTGAATGTAATTTTAGGGTCTTCAATCTTTTTTCGTAAGGAAGATTTCTAATGCTATGTATTAATTTAGTCATTCTACGCTGAATGTTTTCTAACGAATTTATGTCCATTCTGTAATATGGAGACCAGAACTGAGCTGCGTAATCTAGGTGAGGCCTTACTAATGATGTATAAAGCTGTAATATAACCTTTGGACTTCTGTTGCTAACACTTCTTGATATAAATCCCAGTAATCTATTTGCCTTATTACGTACGCTTAGGCATTGCTGTCTTGGTTTAAGGTTGCTGCTTACCATCACCCCCAAGTCCTTCTCGCAATCTGTATGGCTAAGTTCTACGTTATTTAATCTTACTGACAAGGAGAATGATATGTGCTCTATTTTTAATAATTATTTTCTCTCGGTTTTCACACAGGAAGACATTAATAATATCCCAGTAATTAATTTTTACAGAGGCCCAGAAGAAGATAAATTATGTAATATCACAGTCACTAGCGAAATGGTTATGAAACAGCTGGACCGACTGAAACAAAATAAATCGCCGGGTCCTGATGAGCTTTTTGCAAGGGTTCTTAAGGAATGCAAATGGAACTCTGTGAACCAATATCTAACATTTTTAATTTGTCTCTTCAAACAGGTGTAGTGTCTGATATGTGGAAGATGGCTAATGTAATTCCTATTTTTAAAGTAGGGGACAAGTCACTACCGTCAAATTACCGCCCAATAAGCCTGACCTCAATTGTAGGCAAATTACTAGAGTCAATTATAGCTGATATTATTAGAAGCCATCTATATAACCATAATTTGATTAATGATACCCAGCATGGATTCACGAGGGGCCGTTCCTGCCTATCTAATTTATTAACCTTCTTCAGTAAAGCTTTGAAGCTGTTGATCACAATAAAGAATTCGATATTGTTTATTTAGACTTTAGTAAGGCTTTTGATAGAGTACCGCACCAGAGACTGTTAAAGAAAGTGGCAGCTCATGGCATTGGGGGAAAAGTGCTGTCATGGATCGAGTCATGGCTCACCAATAGGAAGCAGAGAGTGTGCATAAATGGGGTTAAATCCGAATGGGGACTTGTAACAAGTGGTGTTCCACAGGGATCAGTCTTAGGCCCATTGTTATTTATAATATATATCAATGACCTTGATGAGGGAATTACTAGTGATATGAGCAAATTCGCCGACGACACGAAGATAGGTAGGATAATTGATTCAAACATAGATGTCATAGAACTTCAGGAAGATTTAGACAAACTTAATTCGTGGTCAGAAAAGTGGCAGATGCAGTTCAATGTAGATAAATGCAAGGTTCTGAAGCTCGGGAGTGTCCATAACCCAAGCACTTATAAGTTAAATAACGTAGAACTTAGCCATACAGATTGCGAGAAGGACTTGGGGGTGATGGTAAGCAGCAACCTTAAACCAAGACAGCAATGCCTAAGCGTACGTAATAAGGCAAATAGATTACTGGGATTTATATCAAGAAGTGTTAACAACAGAAGTCCAGAGGTTATATTACAGCTTTATACATCATTAGTAAGGCCTCACCTAGATTACGCAGCTCAGTTCTGGTCTCCATATTACAGAATGGACATAAATTCGTTAGAAAACATTCAGCGTAGAATGACAAAATTAATACATAGCATTAGAAATCTTCCTTACGAAGAAAGATTGAAGACCCTAAAATTACATTCACTTGTAAGACGTAGAATGAGGGGAGACATGATCGAGGTATACAAGTGGAAAATGGGTATTAACAAAGGGGATATAAATAAGGTCTTGAGGATATCTCTCCAAGATAGAACCCGCAATAATGGATTCAAGTTAGATAAGTTTAGATTTAGAAAGGATATAGGAAAGTATTGGTTTGGAAATAGGGTAGTTGATGAGTGGAACAGTCTGCCTAGTAGGGTTATTGAAGCTAGGACCTTGGGTAGTTTCAAATTTAGGTTGGATAAATTCATGAGTGAGAGGGGTTGGGTTTGAGTGGGACTCGCGCATGAGTGGGTAGAATTGTCAAAGCTTATTTCTTGGGTAGCATTGAAAATTGGGTTGAGCAAATATTCTGTTAGTGGGACGGATTGTGAAGGACCTGCCTAGTATGGGCCAACAGGCCTGCTGCAGTGTTCCTCCTTTCTTATGTTTCTTATGTTTCTTATGTTTCTTATGTTTAAGAAAGATTGAAGACCCTAAAATTACATTCACTTGTAAGACGTAGAATGAGGGGAGACATGATCGAGGTATACAAGTGGAAAATGGGTATTAACAAAGGGGATATAAATAAGGTCTTGAGGATATCTCTCCAAGAGAGAACCCGCAATAATGGATTCAAGTTAGATAAGTTTAGATTTAGAAAGGATATAGGAATGTATTGGTTTGGAAATAGGGTAGTTGATGAGTGGAACAGTCTGCCTAGTAGGGTTATTGAAGCTAGGACCTTGGGTAGTTTCAAATTTAGGTTGGATAAATTCATGAGTGAGAGGGGTTGGAATTGAGTGGGACTCGCGCATGAGTGGGTAGAATTGTCAAAGCTTATTTCTTGGGTAGCATTGAAAATTGGGTTGAGCAAATATTCTGTTAGTGGGACGGATTGTGAAGGACCTGCCTAGTATGGGCCAACAGGTCTGCTGCAGTGTTCCTCCTTTCTTATGTTCTTATGTTCTTATGTAGGTCGTGCCCAAGGAATAGGCAAGCGAAGAAATCACTGTATTAAGATACCAAGATGTTGCAGTGTCAGACAGGATGTGAATGAATGGTTCAGAGAACCGACGAGTTGGTAAATTAGACACATATGCAACACTACAGTGATTTCTTCGCTTGCCTATTCCTTGGGCACGACCTACTTCCACATTGAACAAATGTGACACCTCCTACTACTGCTGCACCTCTCCTGTCTACAGTATATAAGGTTCCTCTGCTCATATGCTGTTATTCTATTCAAGATTGATGGACTGACAACATCGTCTCAAGATTGAGGGCCTGACAACCTCACACTCCTCCTGTTCTTCACGATTCTCCTTTGTATGGACTGATGAAGCCACTGTGTGGCGAAACGTTTCCTCAATAAAGATACCCAAGTGTTGCATATGTGTCTAATTTACCAACTCGTCGGTTCTCTGAACCATTCATTCACATCACTATAAGCTGCTTGAGCTCTATCATACCTCTTCAAACGAAGCATTGAACCTGCCTCTACCACTATGCTGTTCAGGTCTTTCCACTTATTGGCCACTCTAAGAATAAAGTAGTATTTACTAACATCCCTGTGACTCAGCTGCGCCTGCTCTTGCGAATTCCTAGCATTGTAAAAATCTCTAGTTGGTCGATGCATGCAGGGAATGAGATGAAAAGCTGTAAGCCACCTGCCTGAAAGCTGGCTGCCTTGGATCAAAAACGTCTAGCGTGAGCTGGACGCCAAGGTATTGGTCCAGTGTGGTACGGTCGGTAAAACACTGCGTACCTTGTTGCAAAGTTCGAGTCTCCTTCGGCCAGAGATCGGTGTTAGTGAATATTTCGCCTGCTCTTGCGAATTCCTAGCATATATATATATATATATATATATATATATATATATATATATATATATATATATATATATATATATATATATACAGTTGGTAGAATGAAAGGGGTAAGGCAGCTGGAATTGATGGGATAAAGATAGAAGTGTTAAAAGTGAATATATGAAAGAGTAAGATGATGAGGATAACAAAAAATTAGGTAACGGAAGATTGGATATCAGAGTGGAGGGAGAGAGTATGGAGGAGGTGAATGTATTCAGATATTTAGGAGTGGACGTGTCAGCAGATGGGTCCAAAAAAGACGACTAACACCAAGGTACCTACTTGATGCTAGGTGAACAGGGTCAGCAGGTGTAAGGAAAGACGAGCAATGTTTCCATCCGTGCCGGAGATCTAACCACGGACATTCAATTTTTGATCTGAGTGCGCTACCAACCGAGCTACGAGATTCACACATTCAATATCTATTTCCCCTACAACTACTACCACTCCGTTCTTTCCCCGCCCTCTCGCTGGCCTTCTCCACCTCTCGCTTCAGTGTGACTTGTCAATGATCCAAGATGGATCATTGACCAGGGATAAGTTTCCTTTTCTAAATGCGGTTTTATTTTGCATTGTTCCGTCTACGGTATTATGACATTTTTTTTCTTTATAGGAATTAAATATGTAAGACTACTGTTGCAACAAACTAAGGGTTTATGAGCTCAAAAACAAACAAAAATGTAAGTTAGAAAATCTAACTAATAATAATGGTAATAAGTTTCATAGTTAACTTGTCAAATATAACATTAATTAAGAACACAACAACTACTCTCGCTTTTGGGCCAAGTTTTGCAGTTTCTAAAAATAGTGATGTTGAAATTGCAAATGTATGAATAAAACCACATAACCCAGGTAATCAGCGAGGCCCATAGTTGGCTCCATTGGTTCAGTTGCTTACAACTTATCAAAATGGCTATTAGATATATTGAGGCTAATCGCAAATATTTCAAATGCAGTGTTAAGAATAATATTGATTGGTGGAAAAATTAAGTACCATAACTTGTGTAAATGATTGTTTGCTTAAATGTTTGTTTTTATGTTACATCGTTATTCATAACAGTCTCAGCAGATAACTTTGTTCCGACTATGGCGCAGAACTCTTCTCCGGGCTGAGGGACTGACCACCTCAAAACTCCTACTTTAACAATTATGGACTGATTACAGCGTCTCTCCACTTCTGCTGCCTCCTCTGTATTCATCTAATGAATCTTACTGTTTATGTGAATTATTATAATCATAGTGGAGCGCTAAACTCATAGGGATCATACAGCGTCTGTTGGGGGAGGAGATGGAAGGTAATCAGGCTCAATTCATGGAACTGGTGCACAGATCCAATTTCCTAGATGAAGAGCCCCTCTCCAGCGTCAAGGAACCTCCCTTAAGGGTTGTTTATGTGAAGTGTTGCCGATAAAGATACCTAACTGTTGAACATGTGTCTTACACGCAGTAGATGACTAACTTTTCTATGTGAAGACCTATTTAATTATGATTTACCATTGGCTGTTTCCACAATCACTGAACATATTAAATTTTGCATTAGTGATGTAAAGTTTGTTTAATGGGGAGTTTTACACTAAAAAATTTGGTATGACAATGGGAAATCCTCTTTTACTATTCCTTAGTAATTTGTGCATGATTTTTTTTAAATCAATCTGAAATGTAGAATTCTTCCTGAAAAACTAAAAGGTACATATATGTGGATGTTGGTCTGTGGTAAACGCCCAAGTATACAGATTTAAACAAGTTCTTACCTTAGTTAAAAAGGCAAACTCCATCCATACAGTTTACTGTTGAGTTTGAACAAAATAACTCATTGCCATTTTAGATGTTTTAATTATTAAAAGGAGCCGGTCAAATGAAGATTTATCGTGTTATGAGTTAAATAAGAACGAAACTTTAGACGCAGAAGAAAATAAATAAAAAAAAACGAAAAATTCTGGCAATCACTTAAAGGTCTTCCCCCAGGGATGCCTAATTATCAAGGGATACAGGAACGAGCTTAAGGCACCATCGCATAAATTCATTAAATCTTACAAAAGCGTTTTTTTCCCACTTTTTAAAATAAAAAACACGAGAAACTTGTGGCACTAATGAACTAGCAGGTTCTTCTCAACGAAAAATATGATACAAATCATTATGGCTACATCAAAGTGGAAATATAAATATTATTACTAATAAGATAATAATTATAACAATAATAATAATAGTAGTAGTAGGTGGTAATAAAATCAAAGCAGTGAAGTTTTACTTTGCAAAACGCTTTAGCCACGAATGGACCTTATCTACCTGCGGCAGAACAATGAGAATAGTTGCAACTTAGTGCACCTTGAAAGGGTGATGGGAATTAATAATAATAATGGCGATGATAATAAGTAGATGAATATCGGCCGCTATGAGACCAGAGAAAGGTACCAATGATCTAACTGAGTCCCATATGCCTCAATGCACGCGATAGCATAGCGCAAAGTGCGGCATAAGTTTCTAATGCAGTTAAATAACATAGAAGATTCGAAGCGAATCAAAAGAGGAATTTATAAGTTATTACATTGCAAACTAATATATTAATTATAGTACAATTGCTTCAGACATGAAAGAATTATGCCTTTCAGATTTTTTTTTTAATCAGTGAGGAAGCGCCATACCCGTAGCGGTCCTTTAGTGGCTGGGGAAAGGGAAGCATTCAGATTCAATCTAAGGGGAGTATAAGTTCAGTTCCTTGGATCAAGAGCCCCTCGGCAGCATCCTTGAAGATTCATATTCCAGTTATTTAATACAAAATATTACTTTACCACTTCTAGATTAATAGTTGCAAAACGGAACCTACACATTTCATTAACGATGCCAACCATCTTCTAGGCAGAAACTCCAGTGTTGAAGTTTGAAGCCGATCAAGAGAGATTTTCTAAAGCGTTTACATGAAAACTAATTTCAGAAATGTTCAATGTAAAACTGAGCAAAGAGCACCTGCACTAGGCACCTGCTTCCCAAATGTCCACCTAGATTGAAAATTTGAAGCCAATTGTGTATGTCCAATAGTTACAAACGAAATCCTTGGAGGAAGTTAGTGCAATACAAGAACACAGTTCCTAACAATTTGCCGGCATTGGCATAAAGTTTTACAGTATTTAAGGATTCACTGAAGTCGGGAGAATTAAACAACGTAAAAACTCGAGTTTTTAATTTCTCATTTTTGTGTGTGCAACTATAAATCTCTTTAATCTTCAACAATCCTATAAGGAGAAATAACTTATTTTGTACTTTTAACAGTTGTTTACTGAGGAAGAAAATTTAAAGGAAAAAATGGAAAAAAATTCAGACAATTACTCCAGGTTCCCTCTTCGGGATACCTAATAAAACAATAATAAAATATATCAACAATAATAATAAAAATAACAATGCAAGCTTGAACATCTAGAGTTTTAGCCTCAGCTGTGTGATGGCCATCACTGAGCACAGGAACATAGATTAATGACAAGAGACCTAACCTTACCCATAAGCTTCTTGGTAATGGATTATCCCAGCACGAGACGAGTAAATTTATTACCTAAGAAACATATTTAATTCAACCCTAAAACTATCTTTCGTATTTATACAGTTTTTTATATTCTGAAGTTACTTTCGTAGACATGTTTACCTGGAGGGTGTTCCAGGGGTTTCCGTGACCCGTTTCATGACGAGACCTCGCGGTGGATCAGGGCCTGATCAACCAGGTTACTGCCGGTCGCACGTAATCCAACGTACGAACCACAGCCCGGCTGGTCAGGTACTGACTTCAGCTGTCTGTCCAACTCCCTCTTGAAGAAAGTTAGGGGTTTATTGGTAATCCTCCTTATTTATGCTGGGAGGCAGTTGAACAGTCTTGGGCACCTGCTTTACATTGGGGAAGATGTTGAACTGCCTTCAGTCTTCTGCATTCGTAGGGACTGGTTTTCATGTACAGATTTGGGACTAGTCCCTCTAGGATTTTCCGGGTGTAGATCATGATGTATATTTGTCGTCTGCGTTCCAAGGAGTACAGGTCAAGGGACTTCAAACGTTCCTAGTAATTGAGGTGCTTTATTGTACTAATACGTGCAGTGAAAGTTATCTGTATATTCTCCAGATATACAATTTTGTCTGGCTTGAAAGGGGCCGTTAGTTTACAGCAGTACTTCAGCCTCGCGAGAACAAATTATTTAAAGAGAATCATCATTGGCTTGGCATCCCTAGTTTTGAAGGTTCACATTATTCATCCTATCATTTTCCTAGCAGAGGTGATAAAAACATTGTTGAGTTCTTTGAAGGAAACAATTTCTGTCATTATCATTCCCAAGTCCTTCACATTTGTTTTTCGCTCTATTGTGTGGTTAGAATTTGTTTTATACGCCGATCCAGCTTTTATTTCCTCAAATTTTCCATATCGGCGTAAATGAAATTTGTCCTCATTGAACTTCATATTGTTTTCCGAGGCTCACTTGAAGACTTGTCTTCAATGGATGGCACTGTCCTGCAAATTCTGGTATCTGCTTGTTACTAACCGTTGCACTTTCACGAATTTCTGAATATTCTTGAACCCTTCATGCTGATAAAGGGCTCTTAATTGCTTCCCATTCCTCAGGCACTAATGTAACGAATGTGATGTGCTAAGTATAGTATATCTTTAAATGTAATGAATATGGAAGTATGTAATTAAGAAGATCTGTAAATAATTATATAGAATTATTTATATACAATATTTGTCAAGGGGGGGGGGATGAAGAATTCATGCTGCCACCAATTTATATGCAGAGTGAAGTGAAATGTGAGAGTGAAGTGCAACGTGAGTGAAGTAGAGAGGGGGAATGTTTATAATGAATGTTTATAATGATAAGACGGTTAATGATTAATAATCAATAAATAATAAAATACTAATATTATGCCATGGGAATAATTTTAAATGATTACTGAGTAGCTGCCACCAAATAATAGGCATATAATCAATCGTGATTCACGAAATCGTAGTCACACGATTGCAGATAAATCACGGAATTGTTGGGGTTTCAACCCATGGCAAGTGAAGCCCACAACTCACAGGTCAGTGCGTTACCCACTTCACCAGCTGGCTCTAATAAGATTAGAGCCAGCTGACCGAGTGGTTAACGCACGGGCTTGTCAGTTTTAGGATTCCTCTGCCATGAGTTCAAAACCTCACTCATTCCGTGATTCGTATAATCAATCATTATATAGGGAAAATGAAACTCCTTACAATAAATTTGTTCAATTATAATCCCCGAAAAATCTACATTATATAATAGTTATTAAGCGCACTAAGTTACCACCAAAGTTATACTACCTCTCATGACTTCAACATTATTCAGAATCTTGACAGTACAAAATATAACTACCTAATCACTTTGTAAAAATACAGTAGTCATATCTAATAATCCCATTTTCAGATTGTCCACTTTTAAACAATTTATAGACACTCAGGACAAGAATCAATATTACCCCCCTCCTCATCTTTGCATTGCACTAGTATACTCATAAATTATAATGTAAATTATATACCTGCAGCTCCAATAACATTACCAGTTGTTCACCTGCCTGTTTCCCATATCCAGAGCTCACATATAACTTCTCATCTTAATTGCAAAAAGATATAATGGTGCTTAAACCAGAAAGAGGACTGCCATGTCTCCTGACGATTGTGACAGTATCTGCTATATAGTTTCTACATCCTTATCTACACACCTAGCTAGCTCCCTAACCATTTCCAAAATAACAAGGATATATTTGGCATTTTTTATGTATACAAATATAAAGTAAACCTTTAACAGTACTAAAAAATATTTTCGCTCCCAAACTTTACAAAATCCTAAATATTAATTCAACGCTACCTTATAACAATTTAAATTTCATTCAGAACACACCATAAGCATCAGGCAACTCTGTTAGTACATAATCCTTAGTCCAAAATAGATACAACTCTCAGAAAAAAATAAAAACAATAGTTACTCTTCCCCTGACAAACCTTACCTATTTAAAATTAAGTGAAACTGGAATCAATCCCGGGTCACTTTGATTATGAGCCGAATACTCAACCATTTTTTTTATCTTTTTTATATACTTTGGACAATATAAATGTAAAAATATTGGTTTAATTTAGTGTTTCTTGCTTATCCTCCTGCTTGTACAAGGGGATGATGTATGCAGGTTTTGAAGAGACTGGTAGCTGTCCAGATTCTATTACCTAATTGTAGATACTTGCTATGAGTTCAAACATGCCTCTACACATTATCTCAATACCCATGGAGATATTTTGTTTAGTCTCATAGTTTTTATTGTCTTCAGTTCAATAGCTTTTCCCCTTCCATCTCAGAAGTACAAATATTTTCAAGGCCTTATTGGTTTGTCCTTGAATTTCTCTTAATCTCCTCGCTCGCATGTTCTATCTTCTTTTGAAAGCTAACCCTTCTTGAGTCTTATTACACGTTTTTTTTTAGAATAGTCTTATTATACGGTTCTTCAGAATAAGCTCATTTCTTGTATAACTGTATAGTATTTTCGGAGCTGTTTTGGCGTTTAGCGTCATTTTCAACTGCGTTTGGCTTCTGTCCTCTTCTCTTATCATTCCTACCTCATTTGTTTAGCTCCCTGTACTCTGCTTTGCTTTTTCTGTATTTGTACATGCTTTTCACTCCCAGCTTTTGTCCAACAACGGCTCTCATTTTCATTTCTAATTTTCTCGGTATAAAAACCTGTCTGTGGCCTCCGGCTCTTGCTAGTCCTGCCATCACTACAAGAGTTGAATTTCCATCCATTACATTTCTCGCTGTACTCGGGTAGGAAATCCGTCAACCTTACACTATACAATCTCTCCGTCTTTAATCTGTTATTTTGTTCACCAGCCTTCTCTCCAATCTCATTTTAATCAAGTATTAGAAGCTTATCACTGTGTGGTCACTGTCTCCCAGTGGTATTTTTATAGTTTGCTGGTTCATCTGTTCTCTATCTTGTATATTTATTTATATTGCTAAATCCATTGGTTTTTCTCTCCATACATCTGCCCTTCCCACATGCATATCCCATTTCTCAATCTAGTTCTCGTCTATGTGCTTGTGGTTGTGTTCCATATGATGCTGCAAGCCAGCCTTGCTACTTTTCACAGATATTTATTTCAGCCTTGTAGCTTTTATACCCCTACCTCTGCTTCCTGTTTCTCGGTGAAGGTTGTAAATTCCTACTATAAATTAAGGCCCACCAGTCATAATTATTTCTGGTATGCATTCATTGTCCTTATTGTTGCCGCCAACTTATCGTTCTAAGGGAAAGCTTAGGTTTCAATACTTTGGCTTAAAGCCGAGTTCTTCATATACTCTGTGCTAGATTTGGTTAGACTTGATTTTGGAAGATTAACATGAACTTAGATATTTAACCAATTACGGAAAAGACGGATTTAAGTACACCACAAAATTAACGTTCAGCCAACACAACTTTCTGACAGATCATAAATTATGTGTAGAAAAAAAAAACATTTTTTTTAAGGAGAATGAGTTTATTTATTTGCTCAAAGCTAGACAGATCTAATAGCACGACGATTATTATAATTATTCTTGAGTGTTTTACTTATACGTACATAAAAGCCGGTGTAGGTGGTGCAACTTAAAAACAAGAGGCTTGAGACTTGGTCAAATAAGCCCTTGTTGTTACTCCACTAATTAATAACACGGATGGTAAAAGAGACATAATGGCAGAGAGGAACTTTAATGACACGCTGCGCCTGTGGACAGGTTTCTTCAGTCAGTGAAGAAGCCTCTCCACACGCAAAACGTCTCAAAAGAAAAAAAACTCGACACAGTTGTGTTCTTGTTTCTCACTTCTCAGGTATGCTCCATTTGTCTCCCATAATATTAGTGTTTTGCTCCTCTTCCCTTTTCTATTTTGGTTTCACAGTTTTTATTTGTGATCTCACTTGCATTAGTATATAATAAACCAACACTTTTATCATTCAAATTTTATATTGCCTTCCGTTACTGTATTCTAGCGTATCTTCGGGGGTAGATGGTGAGGAATCTCCACTTGGAAGGATTGGGGGGGCGAGATGAGGAGCAGGTGGGTGAAGGGGAAAGATCAATAGACTGAGTGTTGTGGGAGGTTTGTGATGTGCAGTGGTGGGGGTTCTGGTGGTGCAGTGGCATGAGCTGGAGAGGTCCAGAAGCGGGGGTTGGGAAGGAGCAGGGGTGTGGGTTGGGAAGGAGCAGGGGTGTGGGTTGGGAAGGAGCAGGGTGTGGGTTGGGAAGGAGCAGGGTGTGGGTTGGGAAGGAGCAGGGTGTGGGTTGGGAAGGAGCAGGGTGTGGGTTGGGAAGGAGCAGGGGTGTGGGTTGGGAAGGAGCAGGGTGTGGGTTGGGAAGGAGCAGGGTGTGGGTTGGGAAGGAGCAGGGGTGTGGGTTGGGAAGGAGCAGGGGTGTGGGTTGGGAAGGAGCAGGGGTGTGGGTTGGGAAGGAGCAGGGGTGTGGGTTGGGAAGGAGCAGGGGTGTGAGTTGGGAAGGAGCAGGGTGTGAGTTGGGAAGGAGCAGGGTGTGGGTGGGAATGAGCAGGGTGTGGGTTGGGAAGGAGCAGGGGTGTGGGTTGGGAAGGAGCAGGGGTGTGGGTTGGGAAGGAGCAGGGGTGTGGGTTGGGAAGGAGCAGGGTGTGGGATGGGAATGAGCAGGAGTGTGGGTTGGGAAGGAGCAGGGGTGTGGGTTGGGAAGGAGCAGGGGTGTGGGTTGGGAAGGAGCAGGGGTGTGAGTTGGGAAGGAGAAGAGGTGTGGATGGGAATGAGCAGGAGTGTGGGTTGGGAAGGAGCAGGGGTGTGGGTTGGGAAGGAGCAGGGGTGTGGGTTGGGAAGGAGCAGGGGTGTGGGTTGGGAAGGAGCAGGGGTGTGAGTTGGGAAGGAGCAGGGGTGTGGGTTGGGAAGGAGCATTGGTGTGGGTTGGGAAGGAGCAGGGGTGTGAGTTGGGAAGGAGCAGGGGTGTGGGTTGGGAATGAGCAGGAGTGTGGGTTGGGAAGGAGCAGGGTGTGAGTTGGGAAGGAGCAGGGGTGTGGGTTGGGAAGGAGCAGGGGTGTGGGTTGGGAAGGAGCAGGGTGTGGGTTGGGAAGGAGCAGGGTGTGAGTTGAGAAGGAGCAGGGTGTCGTTGGGAAGGAGCAGGGGTGTGCGTTGGGAAGGAACAGGGGTGTGAGTTGGGAAGGAGCAGGGGTGTGCGTTGGGAAGGAGCAGGGGTGTGAGTTGGGAAGGAGCAGGGGTGTGGGTTGGGAAGGAGCAGGGGTGTGGGTTGGGAATGAGCAGGAGTGTGGGTTGGGAATGAGCAGGAGTGTGGGTTGGGAAGGAGCAGGGGTGTGGGTTGGGAAGGAGCAGGGGTGTGGGTTGGGAAGGAGCAGGGGTGTGGGTTGGGAAGGAGCAGGGGAGTGGGTTGGGAAGGAGCAGAAATGTGAGTTAGGGTGGTGCAGGGTTGTCTGTTCGGGAGGTACACGGATATGGGTTGGGTAAGTGCGGGTTCGTGAGGTGCAGGTGTGTGTTGAAGAGGTGTAGGTGTGCATGTGTTGAGGTGCAGGTGTGTGGGCTGGGGAGGTGCATGTGTGTGGGTTGGGGAGGTGTAGGTTTATGGGGGTTGGGTAGGTGAAGGTTTGTGGGGGTTGGAGAGGTGTAGGTGTGGGGGTGGTGTAGGTTTGTAAGAGGTTGGGGAGGTGTAGGTGTGTGGGGGTTGTACGTTTACAGCGGTGTGGTGATCGGGAAGTGCAGGTGTGTGGGTTGGGTAGGTGGAAGGGTGTGGGTTGGAGAAGGGAAGTAGAGGTGTACGTGTATAGCGTGGAAAGGTGAGGAGAGGGGGGGGGTTATTGAACGGAGCGGTGCAGGGGACTGTGACTAGTGAGGTGAAGGGGAAGGTGACTAGTGAGGTGCAGGGGACTGTGACTAGTGAGGTGAAGGGGAAGGTGACTAGTGAGGTGCAGGGGACTGTGACTAGTGAGGTGAAGGGGAAGGTGACTAGTGAGGTGCAGGGGACTGTGACTAGTGAGGTGCAGGAGACTGTGACTAGTGAGGTGCAGGAGACTGTGACTAGTGAGGTGAAGGGAAAGGTGACTAGTGAGGTGCAGGGGACTGTGACTAGTGAGGTGCAGGGGACTGTGACTAGTGAGGTGCAGGGGACTGTGACTAGTGAGGTGCAGGGGACTGTGACTAGTGAGGTGCAGGGAAAGGTGACTAGTGAGGTGCAGGGGACTGTGATTAGTGAGGTGCAGGGGACTGTGACTAGTGAGGTGAAGGGAAAGGTGACTAGTGAGGTGCAGGGGACTGTGACTAGTGAGGTGCAGGGGACTGTGACTAGTGAGGTGAAGGGGAAGGTGACTACTGAGGTGAAGGGGAAGGTGACTACTGAGGTGCAGGGAACTGTGACTAGTAAGATGCAGGGGACTGTGACTAGTGAGATGCAGGGGGACTGTGACTAGTGAGGTGCAGGGGTCGGTGACTAGTGAGGCGCAGGGGTTTGGAACTAGTGAGGTGCAGGGTTTTGTTACTACTAAGGTGCAGGGGGTCTGTGACTACTAAGGTGCAAGGGGTCTGTGACTACTGAGGTGCAAGGGGTCTGTGACTACAGAGGTGCAGGGGGTCTGTGACTACAGGGGTGCAGGGGGTCTGTGACTACTGAGGTGCAGGGGGTCTGTGACTATTGAGGTGCAGGGGTCTGTGACTAGTGAGGTGCAGGGGGTCTGTGACTACTGAGGTGCAGGGGGTCTGTGACTACTGAGGTGCAGGGGTGTGACTAGTGAGGTGCAGGGGTCTGTGACTAGTGAGGTGCAGGGGTCAGTGACTAGTGAGGTGCAGAGGGCTGTGACTAGTGAGGTGCATGGGTCAGTGACTAGTGAGGTGCAGATGGCTGTGACTAGTGACGTGTAGGAGATTCAGTAATGAGGTGCAGGGGGTCTGTGACTAGTGAGGTGCAGGGGGTCTGTCATTAGTGAGGTGCAGGGGGTCTGTGACTAGTGAGGTGCAGGGGGTCTGTAACTAGTGAGATGCAGGGGGTCTGTAACTAGTGAGGTGCAGGGGGTCTGTAACTAGTGAGGTGCAGGGGCTGTAACTAGTGAGTGCAGGGGGCTGTATAGTGAGATGCAGGGGACTGTGACTAGTGAGGTGCAGGGGTCTGTGACTAGTGAGGTGCAGGGGGTCTGTGACTAGTGAGGTGCAGGGGTCTGTGACTAGTGAAGTGCAGGGGGTCTGTGACTAGTGAGGTGCAGGGGGTCTGTGACTAGTGAGGTGCAGGGGGTCTGTGACTAGTGAGGTGCAGGGGTCTGTGACTAGTGAGGTGCAGGGGTCTGTGACTAGTGAGGTGCAGGGGGTCTGTGACTAGTGAGGTGCAGGGGTCTGTGACTAGTGAGGTGCAGGGGGTCTGTGACTAGTGAGGTGCAGGGGGTCTGTGACTAGTGAGGTGCAGGGGTCTGTGACTAGTGAGGTGCAGGGGGTCTGTGACTAGTGAGGTGCAGGGGGTCTGTGACTAGTGAGGTGCAGGGGGTCTGTGACTAGTGAGGTGCAGGGGTCTGTGACTAGTGAGGTGCAGGGGGTCTGTGACTAGTGAGGTGCAGGGGTCTGTGACTAGTGAGGTGCAGGGGTCTGTGACTAGTGAGGTGCAGGGGACTGTAACTACTAAGGTGCAGGAGACTAACTAGTAAGGTGCAGGAGACTGTGACTAGTGAGGTGCAGGGGTCTGTGACTAGTGAGGTGCAGGGGTCTGTGACTAGTGAGGTGCAGGGGTCTGTGACTAGTGAGGTGCAGGGGACTGTGACTAGGTATAAGTATAAGCAACAGAAGTCCAAAAGTTATTTTACAGTTCTATACATCATACTGGATTTATCTTAAGAAAGCTGTGACACAACCCTAGTGTCTGCAACAACTGGACTGCAATCTTTAAGATGTCTTAATGGCCTTCATTTCACGACGTGCACAGCGAGTAGTTCTACAGCCTTTTTACTTATTAGTTAGCAATCACTCTTCTCAATACTTCATGCGCATTCGTAGTCTGGGACTTTGTTGGGTTATAATTGGTTAAAAATCTTGGTTTTATTGTATTTTATACTCTTAATATTGTTCTTACTGAATAATCGTTCTAAATTAAAATATCAATTTGCAAAAACATCTGTATATTTAATCAACTCAAACACTTGAATTCATTAAAGTTTCTCAATAAAATGGAAACTGTTTCCCGGCTCTTACAAAATATATTTTCAGTCATAGTTTGTCGTTTTTCTGTGCTGGTTTATTGAGCTTCAATATGACTGGGCTAAAATTATTACACATAATCAGACATGATTTGACCTTAATAGTTCATTCACGAATTTTCCTTTTGACAATTACTAACCATCTGGTGAAATTCATCAGGTCATTATCTAATTCAGGTTGGAATACTTGGAACGTGGTCTATCAGAAATCTACAAAAAAATCCTTAAAATGATCACAGAGTTACTCGGGGCATAGATAAGGACGATAAGGACAGACATGAGAGGGCCCAGAATAAAAGGTTTATTATTTTATACACAGAAGCGTGTTCATTTTTCCACTATAAGCTACCTTGTCCATAAGAGACTTCTGCATCACAACTATCCTCAAAGTTATACCATGAATTAAAGAAAGATCTTAGAAGATTTCACCTTACGAAACAAAGTAAATGCGATGGTAATTATGAATAAGTTAGCTTATAGTGGAAAAATGAATGTTATTAAAAGACGGGGAAACTACGTGCCCCTTAAAACCGAGGGTCATTCAGTGCGGTACGGTAAAAAAGGTATAGAGGGTTTCGGGAGTCAACGCCCCAGTGGCCCGGTCTGTGACCAGGCCTCGCGGTGGATCAGGGCTTGATCAACCAGGCTGTTACTGATGGCTGCACGCAGACCGACGTACGAACTACAGCCCGGCTAGTCAGGTACTAATTTTAGGTGCCTGTTCAGTGCTTTCTTGAAAACGGCCGGGGGGATCTACCGGTAATCCTCCTTATGTATGCTGGGAGGCAGTTGAACAATCTAGGACCCCGGACACTTACTGTGTTGTCTCTTAGCTTACTCGTGGAGCCCCTACTTTTCATTGGGACGTTGCCTCTTCTGCCGAGTCTTTTGCTTTCGTAGGGAGTGATTTTCTTGTGCATATTTGGGACTAGTCCCTCTAGGATTTTCCAAGTGTGTGTTATCATGTATATTTCTCGTCTACGTTCCTGGGAATACAAATCAAGGAACTTCAACCGTTCCCAGTAATTTAATGGTTTTATCGTAGTTATACATGAAGTGAAAGTTTTCTGTACATTCCTAAAGTCTGAAATTTCGCCTGCCTTGAAAGGGGCCGTTACCTTAGAGGGAACAAGCGATTTGAAGAGAATCATCATAAGCTTCGCATCCCTAGTTTTGAAGGTTCTTATTATCCATCCTATCATTTTCTATGCAGATGTGGTAGATACATTGTGATCTTTGAAAGTGAGATCCTCTGGCATTATCACTCCCAGGTCCTTCACATTAGTTTTTCCCTATATTGTGTGGTTGAATTTTGTTTTATACTCCGATACAGTTTTAATTTCCTCGAGTTTTCCATATCGAATTGAAATTTCACTTCACTGAACTTCATATTGTTTTCTGAAGCTCATTTAATGATTCGGTTGATGACCGCTTGGAGACTTGCAGCGTCGTTGATGGATAACACTGTCATGCAAATTCGGGTGTCATCCACATAGGAAGACACGGTGCTGTGGCTTACATTTCTGTCTATGTCAGACATGAGGATGAGGAATAAGATGTGAGCGAGTAAAGTGCCTTCTGGAACAGAGCTTTTCACTATAGCAGCCTCAGACTTTACGGTTTACTATTACTCTGTTGTATTAGTTAGGAAGTTATAGATCCATCTACCTACTTTTCCTGTTATTCCTTTATCACGCATTTTGTGCGCTATTAGACCGTGGTCGCACTTGTCGAAGGCTTTCGCAAAGTCTGTGTATTCTACATCTGCATTTTGTTTGTCCTCCAGAGCATCCACGACCTTGTCATAGTGGTCCAGTAGTTGGGACTGGCTAAAGGCTAAAGTTAGGTGTTAAAAAAAGCCAGGAGGAATTTCAGAGTCTGGTCACCAAAACGGAATGAATAGATCTGAGTCAGCGATCGCCAGTCTTTATAAAAAAAATCATAGAAACTGCATTAAAGGTAAAAATTGTAGAGTACAATAAACTCAGTATTCATAGCAGGACGCTGAAGTGTTAGAAAACAGACGGTATGTTCTCAGGTAAATAGGAGTTCTGTCAAAAGATGCTGGACCATCAACAAGCAACCTATTTTCCAATTAGTGAATTATATGATGAATTACCTTTTCTGCATTCCTGCGTACACGATTTTTTTTCTTCAGAAATTTTGCTATTCTCTATTAGATTAAGTTACGTTCAGTTAACATATATTAGCATTCTATACTTAGTGTAATTACCTGATAATTACGAAATTTAAAAACTAATGACTTACGTTTGGAAGTACATAGTATATTGTTAAACCTCGAGTATACACTTTTTCATCAACACTAAAAAAAGTTTTAGAATGGGCTACTGGAGGACCTGGCTATTTTCTGACTCCTTCATGCGACAACCATGTGTATGTCTGGTTTCATCAGAGTCGAAAGAGCAGTTTTCCCACAAACAACAATGATGAAGATGGCCAGGAGCTCAGTTGTAGTTTCATTAGAAACAATAATTCGTTTGTCAATTCAGACTAATCGCACAAGGCTGAGTCAAGAATGAAAAACGAGAGTAATAGTAGCGAGATTTAGAACCACGTAACGTTCAGATGAGCCCCCAGGTCCATCGCCAAGTACGCCAGTATGTCTAGAGAACCAATAATATTCAACATTTTTACTCTTCGTGAGAATACAATAGAAAACGAGAGATGCGAAGGTGATGGGATGAATAGATCAGTAAAGTAGCAGAGAACTTATAGTCATCTATGTACACCACAGTAATAACGGACTGCAATTATAAATGACCCAGAGAAAGAGTTGAGCTCTTTCTCTGGAAAGAGCAAGAAGGAAGAGCCGAGTTTTACAAGAGCAGTCTCCCATGGGAGGGAGGAAGAAGAAATTGAAAGTAGAGAGAGACATGAAGACAATGGCACTCAACACGGTCATAAAAAAGATGTTACAATGGAAACTGTCGGATATCCTAAAGTTTTTAAGAAATTTAAAGGTTATATGACCATGAAGGTCACGTAAAGGAATTAAATAGTGATGACAATAGTTTCCACATATAAGCTTTCTTGGTATATGGAATTTAGCCTAGAAAGATAACCAAAGTATATTGCAGAGGTATATACTTGGTCTCAACGGTATATTCGTAGTTTTGATAAACTACGACTGAAGGAGAAAGGAGAGCAATTTGACTATCAGCCTCGCTTAAGAAACACTACACACCCTTATAACTTAAGTAAATTTATTGGACAAAGACATTGTGTGTTGGTCGGTAATTCTAATAGAATAAGACATAATGCTTTAACGAGGCAAGTGAATTTTCCACGGCAATCTACTATCACCGAGAAAACCGAGGGACTTTCCAAGTCTGATGATCTATATACAGATGAACCTCCAGGAGACTGACCGTGTCTGAGAGAAACCATTTACGGCTTGTCAACATCCATAAAGTAATAAACGGCTTTAATAAATATCGTCGTTTTATGAATCGTCACAATCTCTGCAAAAGAAATACTTCGTATCTCTACCAGCTGTAGATTTATTCAATAGCAGCGTCTCTAACTGAAATAAATCTTCAAGTGTGTGTTTTTGCGAGAGACGCCGCCCCCTCCTGAAAAGAAGCCTCTGCAACCACAGTCACTCTTCATAATCAAGGTGAAACGTACAGAGAAAACACATTCAACTCGCTGGGGATAATCTTTAGGCATCACCACAATCAGGGACGTCAAGGGAAGTGTGGTTCACATAGCCATCGTTCATGGAAGGATCTATTCAGCAGAAAGGAAAAAAAAATTCTAAGCTTTCGCAGAAATATAGTGCACAGTCTGAGTTCAAAATTTTGAACGTCTTTGATGTGTTGTGGAGCAGCTGTGGTCGGTGGTAAGGCAGAGTGGATACAAGCAGAAAGTTGCTGGAAAATAAATGTTTTTTTTTTTTAGGTGTAACTCATTTCCGTTTGATTTTTATTGTTTTTTAGCGACGTCGAAAATGGGAATTTTGCTGGGTCGCTCACCATAGTTTTTTTTGAGAGAGATTGAGTTGAATCACTCTTGTTTATCCCTGTATCTCCATTGATAAGCTTTTATAATCAACTATTCATAACGTTTTCAGTGTAATTTTATCGAACTGGTAACAAATGATCTTCATGAAACACTCGTAATAGTCACACTCACACCGCACTGAAACACTCAGTAATAGTCACACTCATGCACTCGCACTGAAACACTCAGTAATAGTCACACTCATGCACTCATTGACACGCACTGAAACACTCGGTAATAGTCACACTCATACACTCATTGACACGCACTGAAACACTCAGTAATAGTCACACTCATACACTCATTGACACGCACTGAAACACTCAGTAATAGTCACACTCATACACTCATTGACACGCACTGAAACACTCAGTAATAGTCACACTCAGGCACTCATTGACACGCACTGAAACACTCAGTAATAGTCATGCACTCATTGACACGCACTGAAACACTCAGTAATAGTCACACTCAACACTCATTGACACGCACTGAAACACTCAGTAATAGTCACTCAGCACTCATTGACACGCACTGAAACACTCAGTAATAGTCATGCACTCATTGACACGCACTGAAACACTCAGTAATAGTCACACTCATACACTCATTGACACGCACTGAAACACTCAGTAATAGTCATGCACTCATTGACACGCACTGAAACACTCAGTAATAGTCACACTCATGCACTCATTGACACGCACTGAAACACTCAGTAATAGTCACACTCATACACTCATTGACACGCACTGAAACACTCAGTAATAGTCACACTCAGGCACTCATTGACACGCACTGAAACACTCAGTAATAGTCATGCACTCATTGACACGCACTGAAACACTCGGTAATAGTCACACTCATGCACTCATTGACACGCACTGAAACACTCAGTAATAGTCATGCACTCATTGACACGCACTGAAACACTCAGTAATAGTCATGCACTCAGTGAAACAGGAACACGCACTTGGTGGCACACACTCAAGCACTCGCCTTTTCCCACACTGCTGAGTGCTCACTCTCCCCTCCAATTCACATTTAATCACAAGCATTTTCCAAAAAGGACTTTTATCTCCCCTTATGCCTGTTCCATAAACGTCCACTATAGTTAACCCTTTGTGATATTCTCAGGGACACAGTAAAACAGATATAGGAAATTGTGGTCTCTTCTTGTTTTGTAATGACAAAACAAGGTATTCCCGTCAACTACTAACGTATATATCCTATACATTTTTTTATTTTACTATTAGATTCAGCCATTAAAATACTATTTATCTTCATTTTACCGAGTGACTGTATAATTTTTTCATTCAATATGGACATTTAAGAAGCCCTATGATGGGGAATTACACTAATATTCATTGATTTCTGGATGTAAAAATACAGTCTGAGCTTTTACTTATTGTGAAGTCAACCTCCCCGCGTTATTTTGTAACAGTAAAGTCAAATTTATTTGAGAAAAATATTGTGCTTTATTTTTGCTTATATTCAGCAGATGATTCACTTTTTTAAAGAATAAAAATGCACATGTGAGACTCAAAAGGTGAAAATGTCATGCTCACTGACAACATTCGTGACCCAGAGTTATAAACGATATTCCCAATGGGAACATTCATGAACTAGATGTGCGAGTATAAATTAGTGCGAATAGCATATAAAAATGTTCTTTATGTATTGTTGGTCACCTACTTGCTGAATATTTTGCGCACCAAGTTTTAGCTATACTCAGGACTGAAATGGTAATCGTACACATGACCATATGGTTGTCTGAAAATTTATTTGATAAAAAAGGTTCAGTAATCGCCAGTATAGAACATGAATGCTATTTTCTTTGGTGGATTAGTGGACGGACATTGATGTATGAGTGTGGCGGTCTAAAAACACATTACCAATCATAAACAAAAGCTCAAGTTAAAACACTGAAATAACTGGTATACATTAAAAAAAAGGTCTGATTTGTTCAAATGGTAGTTAAAATAAATCCATCCTTATAAATTATATGGCAAATTATGCTTTTTGTCAAAGAAGAAACCTCAATTTTCTTGTTAATCAAATCTACTGCACACTTATCACTGACCACCAAGAAACTATACAGGTCATCATATAATAATGATAAATTAAGAGAGATTTCTTCCTTCTTAAAGTTTGTTAAGAGTTAGTCTTTCAATTAGACGGTATCGGGTCTCCAGCTCTGACTCCCACCTCCTCCCTATCAACTCCCACAGTCTATCTTAACAGGCAATACATCCACGCCACGCCTTTTATCCACAATCACTATATATATTTCCATTTAACTGAACGATTTTACTTAAACTTACTTTGGTTTTGTTGCCGTTCTGAAGTAATTCTGGGTCTATTTAGCTGATTTTATTATTCCTGTAATGTTTGTAAATATTATTATTATTATTACCGTTAATTAACTCGTTAGTGGAACTTCATCTGACTCGGATTTTGATCATATGACAGCAAAATGTTATTGCTAGATTACTAATTATTATTAAATATCGGTTGTTTATAACCTTTATATCTCACAAATTCATGATTTTTTCTGTTAATGGCCGCCCTAATTGAAATTATTCAGACAAATGGAAGCTGGCTATCATGTTGTCAACATATGCCTTCATGTATGTGTTCCAATATGCAGATGTTCTGGAAAATTAGACAAATGCAGTATAATGCGATCCTTTATTGACTACGTTTCTCCCCAACAGTGGGCTTTATCAGGTCACAAAGAAATGTACCTGAGCAGAGAGTACATGGGTATATATAGTGAAGGGTCAGGTGAGGAATGTTGAAGTTGATTGCTGAAAAGAAGTTGAAACTGAGGACCTGCCTGGCATGGGCCAGAAGGTTTGTTGCTATGTGAGAAGACGAAGTTTCTTGACAAGGGCTTTAGCTATGTTGTAAAAGCCGGTGCTCTGGTTGAAACTGTTGGATATACTGATCAGTGATGATTCCAAAATCCTGCCCCTCAAGGAAGGTTCCTTGACGCTGGTGAAGGGCTCTTGATCTAGGGAATTAGTTCTGTGCTCCGGTTCCCTGATTTAAGCCTTAATACCTTCCATCCCCTCCCCCACAGGCGCTGTATAATCCCACGGGTTTAGCGCCCCCCATGATTATAACAATCCAAAATCGTGCGTCTCTGCGTGTCTTCCCTAGCGATGAGCCAGGGTATACACAATCCCTTGCAACAATTGCAACCTCCGAACACCAATACGCCAGAAGGATAGACGACTGGAGGAATGCCATTTAATTAACTATAGAGACGCAAAGCTCATTGCCAAGGAAGACACTGAGTCTCAAGATCTTGGAATAATCACTCATCTGTAAATCCATCAATTTCAACCAGAACAACGGCTTTTACAAAGTAGATGAACTCCTTGCCAGGAAACTTCAACATGCCTCGCCTGACCCTTCAATATGTTCCCTATATGTATATACTCATGTACATCTCTTTGTGACTTGACAAAGCCCACTGTTTGGGTGAAACGTAGCCAATAAAGAATAGCTTTATATTGCATTTGTCTATTTTTCCATCGTGTCGTTATTGTATACCATTTATCTCCATGCATATATTGTGTTGTTGCTTGTATGCTCCTGTATGTTCAAGTACTCAAAGGACACACTGTTGCTTGTACTCACCACAGAAAGAATAAAACCCATTCATGAGATTCGAGCAGAATTCACGAATGAATGTAATCAAATATTTATTCAAACAAGAGTGCACTTCTTGCCTTTTCTCAGCTGGTTACAGTCATTCCCAACTTGTCTTCCTATAGCTGGCGGCACTTGCTTTCCCACAGCTGGGAACTTCCATCCTGACAGTTCGGCCTGAAGCCAGATTGTCTTGTTGATAGTTGAAACAGACTGTTGTTGACCAATTCCTATTAAAAAAACTAAGCTGAATTGGTTCATATGGCTTATATTATTAGGTAGGCTCCCATAGGGGATACCTATAGTGGTTTTTGGAATTTCTTTTCCTAGCAATAACTTGAAAAAGTCTCTTCTGATCGGCTTCAAACTTTCAACGTTGACGTTTCTTACACAGAGGGAGATTCGGATTGCAGTTTGGCTGTGTAGGTGCCACTGTGCCAGTTTTAAAAACGAAAGTAGAACTGCGGTTTCTGTGGAATAAGATGAGGCATAACTCTTTCATCACAGATGTATCCACCTTAGGTAATGTTATTGGAGTGTATTGCTACCAATATGACAATGAATTTAAAAAAACGAGTTTTTCCACGCGATAACGCAAGTTAAAATGTATAATGACGCCAACCATGTGGATGGTAGGAGACAAGAATGAAAATCACGCATTATATATAGTGGAGGAAGCATGTCTTAGGTGAAGGTAAGGTGAAGGTATCAGGTCCTTTAATTAAACTGAAACATCCTTAACTGCTATTTCCAACTTCACGTAAGAAAAGCCTTGCAGATATATATCAAATACTCCAGCACATATGACATTACTCCATGCTGGGTTCCTGCTGCTACGTGACATGGCAATTACGTAATGAGGCCCTCACCTCACCTCCAGTGACATGCTTTCTTTATTATATATACTGTATTTTGTCATTCTATTCATTTTATGCCGGGTCACCATTTGGAGAAGACCCGGGCCGGATGTACCGGCGAACATACAACAACATTCTCTTGTATAATTTGGAGTAACCATTATCTCTGGACCGAAACGTTTCCAAAAACTTATATCCTAAATTTACGGACTTGGGGCCTTCCATCATTAACCTTGTAATACCAATTTTGAACGACTTTAATCTTTGTACACTGATGCAATGTACTTAAAGGATAATTCACTCCAGTTTTAGACAGGGAAGGTGCACATATGCCATTTTTTTGCGTGAGCGTCTTAGACAGGAGTAAAAGCAAATGGTTTTTATGACTTGACGTGCTGTCGGAGTGTGAGCAAAATAACATTTATGAAGGGATTCAGGGAAACTGGTTAGCCGGACACGAGTCCTGGAGGTGGGAAGTACAGTGTCTGCGCTCTGAAGGAGTGGATATATGTTGCAGTTTTTGTTAAATATAGTGTCGGCACACCTCTGGCAAGACATTGATGGAGTGAGTGATGATAAAAGTGTTTCTTGTTTTTTTGATCACCCTGCCGGGAGGGAGGGGGGTGGGTAAACGGCCGATGTGTTATTAAAAACACAAGGGGGAATGGGGCTCATTCGTTTCGGAGCAATATCTAACGAATGTCACCTCCAGTCGACTCAAATTTTCAGCACTTGTGCTTAGGGGAAAGATAACATTGCTATTAAATTGTGTAAACTCCATTTTGCCAATTTTATTAAACAAATTAGAAAAAATTGGTTTGTGCAATTGCTGGATTATTATTATAATAAAAAATGAATGCAACAGCTGGAGAATTATTCTTTTGATCAACTTTCAAAGTTTCAACATTTGCATATCTTACCGAGAGGATGTACTGAATTGTTACGGATCTGCGTCTGCGCTAATCTGACAATTTTATCGAACAAATTGGGGAAAGTGGATTCAACGAAAAAAAATGAGAATGACTTTTAAGATTGGCTTCAGACTTTTTAACACTGGCCTCTCTTACTTAGCGGAACGTTTGGATAGTTCGTGGTCTCTGTAGGTCTTAATTTGTCTGGTTTTATAAACCGTAATGTAGATGTAACAGTCCTGAAACAACTATTTTTTTTCTTTTGGCAAATGAAAAGAAAATAAATCTCACAGGGTTGAAGAGCACTAAGCACCGATTATAATAAAAAAAACACTGAAAAAAATAATAAAAACTTTCTTATTTATATTATTTTGAAGCTTGGGGAACGTAGTCGGCGTCGCACATATGAAAATGTGTAAAAAAAAAAATAGTAATAACAGATATGTTAATCTTTGAAGTTTTATCAATGTATTTATTAATTCAGGCATTTAACAAAAGTTTCAAATGATATGTGTTGTGGATGAGGGTGTGGTAGGCCATGAAACATGCACCGTCACAATACACCAGTACCAAGTGTCGGATTTTTACTGCATAAATATCATTTTAACTGAACTGTGATTCGTAAAATTATTAACACCTTTTTAAGGTGATAAAATACAGGAGCAACACTTCTTAAATGTGTAGAGCTGAAGCTCTTGGACCTCTTACAGTTCAGCACCTCTTGAGAAGACCATGCTGTAGCTCCTAGATCTCTGCTTCTTGAGGCTCTTAACGGCACTTGCATGCATTGAGGTACAAAGGGCTGGGGTTATGGAATGAGGGAGATTTCTTTCTCATATCAGGCAGCGGCCGAAATACATTTAGGCATTGCTATTATTATGGGAAAATGCGATCCCCTTTGGTGTCAAACAGCGCATTCGAAATGAAAGGCATCAGACTGAAACACCTTAATAATAATAATAATAATAATAATAATAATAATAATAATAATAATAATATCTTTATTTGCTACAAGTACATGTACAAGGTACACAGGCCTAGATGATATCAATGACATACTATATAGAAAACCGCTTGTTTTGCAGAGCATTTCGGGCAAATTAGGTCAGTTTTGTCCCAGGATGCGACCCACACCAGTCGCCTAACTCCCCGGTACCCATTTTACTGATGGGTGAACATAGACAACCGGTGTAAAGAAACACACCCAATGTTTCTACCCTCGCTAGGAATCGAACCCAGACACACACCGTGTGAAGCGGGAGCTTTAGGTTTATGTACAGGATATATGGGATATAGGTAATACGGACTTGTACGAAATAACAGGTTAATAAGGGAAAGACCAGACAGACACACCTCTCTCTCTCTCTCTTCCAATATTCAGTGACTGACCTCCTCACCTCGCACCGTCTCTCTCACATACTCAGTAACCTTATTCCTAGCACTAGACACACCATATCTCTGTCAATACTCACACTGACATTATTCCTGTCACCAAACACACCGTATCTTTCATTACACACAGTGACCTCATTTATTTTCAGACACACTATGCATTTACGCGTACTCATGGCAACCTTATCCCTGGTCAAATACAAGTCTCTAATTGTTAACTCTTCGATCAGAAACACCTGCATTTTCAGTTAGTCACTTGACAACCAACCCGTTCAATCATGTACAAAGTATTACCATCACAAACAACCATAATTTAGATTTTAACAACCATCTTGGCAAATTATCTACCTGGGTAAAAAAAAATATTAAAAATTCATCTAGTTACACCGCAAACAAGATTAAACTCATCAGAGAGTTATTACACAAGGATAGTCAAGTAGTGTGTACGAGTAATTATGAAATTAGCACCATAAACACTGCCGTTACTTAGTGAGTGTTTGATCTGTTTGTGTGTGTGTGTGTGTGTGTGTGTGTGTGTGTGTGTGTGTGTGTGTGTGTGTGTAGGAATAGGTAAAACTGGTCAATTAGCAAGAACTCGTTTAAAATTAAGTCCCTTCTAAAATTTTCTCTAATACGTTTAAAGATATATTTTTTTTCATTTATGTTAATGTAAAAATTAATAATTTTGTACCAAAAGAACCTAAGGGAGGAGGAAGTTAGGGTGAGATATAAGCAACTATTGGTAGAAAGGTGGGCTAGTGCAAGTATGAGTAATGGGGGGGTTGAAGAGAGTTGGGATAGTTTTAAAAATGCAGTATTAGAATGTGAGGCAGAAGTTTGTGGCTATAGGAGGGTGAGTGCAGGAGGAAAGAGGAGTGAGTGGTGGAATGAAGAAGTAAAAGATGTGATAAAAGAAAAAGGTAGCTTATGAGAGGTTTTTACAAAACAGAAGTGTTAATAGAAGAGCAGAGTATATGGAGAGTAAAAGAAAGGTGAAGAGAGTGGTGAGAGTGCAAAAGGAGAGCAGATGAAAGAGTGGGAGAGGCTCTGTCAAGACATTTTGCTGAAAAAAATAATTTTTTTTAGAGTGAGATAAACAAGTTAAGAAAGCCTAGGGAACGAATGGATTTGTCAGTTAAAAACAGAGTAGGGGAGTTAGTAGATGGGGAGCTGGAGGTATTGGGTAGATGGCGGGAATATTTTGAGGAACTTTTAAATGTCGATGAAAAAAGGGAGGCGGTAATTTCATGCACTGGCCAGGGAGATACAACATCGTTTAGGAGTGAAGAAGAGCAGGATGTGAGTGTGGGGGAGGTGCGTGAGGCATTACGTAGAATGAAAGGGGGTAAAGCAGCTGGAACTGACGGGATCATGACAGAAATGTTAAAAGCAGTGGTAGATATAGTGTTGGAGTGGTTAGTATTTTTGTTTAATAAATTTATGAAAAGAGGGGAAGGTACCTAGGGATTGCCAGAGAGCATGTATAGTTCCTTTATATAAAGGGAAGGGGGATAAGAGAGATTGTAAGAATTATAGGGGAATAAGTTTACTAAGTATACAAGGTAAAGTGTAAGGTAGGGTTATTATTTAAAGAATTAGAGGTAAGACAGAGAGTAGGATTGCAGATGAACAAGGAGGCTTTAGAGTGGGCATGGGATGTGTAGATCAAGTGTTTACATTGAAGCATATATGTGAACTGTATTTAGATAAAGGTAGGGAAGTTTTCATTGCATTTATGGATTTAGAAAAGGCATATGACAGAGTGGATAGGGGAGCAATGTGGCAAATGTTGCAAGTGTATGGAATAGGTAGTTACTGAATGTTGTAAAGAGTTTTTATGAGGATAGTGAGGCTCAGGTTAGGGTGTGTAGGAGAGAGGGAGATTACTTCCCGGTAAAAGTAGGTCTTAGACAGAGATGTGTAATGTCACCATGGTTGTTTAATATATTTATAGATGGGGTTGTAAAAGAAGTAAATACTAGGGTGTTGGGGAGAGGGGTGGGATTAAATTATGGGTAAATAAATGCAAAAATGGGAGTTGACACAGTTACTTTTTTCTGATGATACTGTGCTTATGGAAGATTCTAAAGAAAAGTTGCAAAGGTTAGTGGACTAGGTTGGGAGGGTGTGTAAAGGTAGAAAGTTGAAAGTGAATATATATAAGAGTAAGGTGATGAGGGTATCAACCGATTTAAATATAGAAAAATTGGATATCACATTGGAGAGAGGGATTATGGAAGAAGTGAATGTTTTCAGATATTTGGGAGTTGACTTGTCAGCGGATGGGTTTATGAAGGATGAGGTTAACCATAGAATTGATGAAGGAAAAAAAGGTGAGTGGTGCGTTGAGGTATCTGTGGAGACAAAAAAAAGTTATACATGGAGGCAGAGAATGGAATGTACGAAAGTACAGTGGTACGAACACTCTTATATGGGTGTGAAGCATGGGTTGCAAATGCTGCAGCGAGGAGGCGGCTGGAGGCAGTGGAGATGTCCTAAGGGCAATGTGTGGTGTAAATATTATGCAGAAAATTCGGAGTGTGGAAATTAGGAGGAGGTGTGGAGTTACTAAATGTATTTGTCAGAGGGCTGAAGAGAGGTTGTTGAGGTGGTTTTGTCATTTAGAGAGAATGGGTCAAAGTAGAATGCCTTGGAGAGCGTATAAATCTGTAGGGGAAGGAAGGCGGGGTAGGGGTCGTCCTCGAAAAGGTTGGAGGGAGGGAGTAAAGGAGGTTTTGTGGGTGAGGGGCTTGGACTTCCAGCAAGCATGTGTGGGCGTGTTAGATAGGAGTGAAAGGAGACGAATAGTTTTTGGGACCTGACGAGCTGTTAGAGTTTGAGCAGGGTAATATTTTGTGAAGGGATTCAGGGAAACCAGTTAAATGATTTAATTGGACTTGAGTCCTGGAAATGGGAAGTACAATGCCTGCACTTTAAAGGAGGGGTCTGGGATAGTGATATTTGGGAGGGACTTATTCTCAGCTGTCGTATCTGAGCGCCTCTGCAAAGACAGTGATTATGTATGAGTGAGGTGAAAGTGTTGAATAATGATGAAAGTATTTTCTTTTTGGGGATTTTCTTTCTTTTTGGGTCACCCTGCTTCGGTGGGAGATGGCAGATTTGTTGAAAAAAAAATTATATATAATATATATATAATTTATACATCTTTCTTCTTTCAATGCACCGGCCATATCCCACCGAGGCAGGGTGGCCCAAAAGAAAAAAAAAGTTTCTCCTTTTACATTTAGTAATATATACAGGAGAAGGGGTTACTAGCCCCTTGCTCCCAGCATTTTATTCGCCTCTTACGACACACATGGCTAACAGAGGAAGAATTCTGCTCCACTCACCCATGGAGATAAGTGGAAATAAACAAGAACATGAAATAATAAGAAAAATAGAAGAAAACCTAAAACCCAGAAGGATGTGTGTGTATATATATATATATATATATATATATATATATATATATATATATATATATATATATATATATATATATATATATGTTTGTACATGCATATGTAGTGTGGCCTTAATGAAAGTAGAAGTAGCAAGATGTAACTGAAATCTTGCATGTTTATGAGACAGAAAAGAAAGACACCAGCAATCCTACCATCATGTAAAACAATTACAGGTTTTCGTTTTACACTTACTTGGGAGGTGGTAGTACCTCCCTGGGAGGTTGCTGCCTATATATATATATATATATATATATATATATATATATATATATATATATATATATATATGATATATATATATATATGGATAAAATACTTATTTTTCCATAATTCATGAGAGCGCTTGTTTGACCCGGTGTCACTGGATATTATTAAGTTAACAAATAATTGAGAGAGATATAACTAGGCATAAAATTACAGGATAATTTTACACTCGCGTTACAATTTTTACATCACTAAATAAAATTAACTTTTAAAATTGGTTCCCAATTGGGAATTAATTGGTGCGATTCACTTTAAATACACATTCCCGTCACATACTCACGCAGGCATACCAGTTATATACTCACTCGGACACGCATTCCTTCTCTCATACACACGTTTTAATGTCAAGGTGTTTCCGACTATGGAAAACCTGTTTTTTTATACTATTTAAAATACATGAATATACAGAATATAAAAATATATAATGTGTATGCACCTTTATTTTTATACTTATGTAATGTCATCATATCCAATCTACGTTCTACATATTCAGACGAGTTACATACAATTTTCCCCCATGAAACTGAGTATTGCAACACTGGTGACATTACATTTTCCTACTTTGCATTATCTCCATCTTTACAACACTGACTGATAAATGCCGAGATGTATAATTATTTGCTTAACTGTGTATACTTCCAAGTTATAAATATATTACCCTTTTCTATTGATACACTGAACCTCCGTGTTATGTTTAATCAATACTCCTCTTTTCATTTCAATGTACTGTGCTTTAATTATATATTACAACTATTAATTGAACCTATGCCCTAACCTAATACAATATTATATTCAAAAACTCAACAGATCTTTCCTACACCTACTATGCTTCTTCAACATGTACATACTCACTTAATACGTACATCTATTTACAGCTGCTGTACCAATACAGTATGCCACCAAATTTACTACCTAAAACTTTCTTCAATGAACATACCTCCAATGTATCGCTATGTATCATCTCCGACATATCTTGTATATCCTTGTATGATTATATGTAACTCTTTAATTACTTCACACTTATGTGTATCTACATGACAATCACCATGTACCCGTGCATTTTACATGTGCCCGTGCACTCTACATGTACCCGTGCACTCTACATGTGCCCGTGCACTCTACATGTGCCCGTGCACTCTACATGTACCCGTGCACTCTACATGTACCCGTGCACTCTACATGTACCCGTGCACTCTACATGTATGATGAACCGTTGCTCCTCCATGTAAATTAATACAGTTAATGGCATTTTGACGTCCGAAGCAAAATGACACACCTCTTATCATCCATACCTATATTCACTCTTCCACTTCCACCCTGAATATAACTACGTTACAGCTGTACTATACCACTTTACTGTAATGCGGCTTTTCATGTACCACAGCTTATATCTCCTTTGTCGATATTACATGTTTCCAGCTTAGTTATACAAACTCTACAATGCACTTACAACTTCTGTCCCCATCCACGCTACTTTCACCATCCACGCTACTTTCACCATCCACGCTACTTTCACCATCCACGCTACTTTCACCATCCACGCTACTTTTCCCATCCACGCTACTTTCGCTCATGATCACATTGACTTAGCATATTTACTACAAAACATCTCTGCCTCACTTTTCCTGCTTCATGCTAAGTAAACCTCCATGTTTCCCCTTACATTAATGAACCCAATGAATCTGTCTCGGCCGTCTGCTTTAATGAATTTTTACCCCCACACATTCACTACCCCTTCCCTCCATTTTACAGTATCCGTCGTCCTTTTTGCATCAAATATTTTCGTCTTCCGTCCACCCTTGCCCTCCCCCCCCCTATTCCCCTGCTTGCACTCACCACTTTCGTTACCTCCTCACTATGTAATCCTATTTCCTTCCATCGCACCCATACATCCTTCATGTACCACTACCCAACAAACCCTCCCCTCCCCAACTACCCTCATCCTATCCCCCCCCCGTGTCAAGCCCTTTTCCAAATTATTTTACGCTCCCAATAAGTCCCCTAAGATCATCTCTTTGTATTCCTTAGAGAAAAACGTTTCCCATCTCCCCCATACACACCCCTATTCCTATTTCTTGTTCTATTCATACTTCCTGCAATTGCTTTAATATGCTCCCTTACCCCAGTTGCTTTTAACCTCCATGACACACACATACTTGGTAGAGTATGTCTCCGGTAGTAAGCTGGGACATAATCGGTTCACAGAACATTATTTGGACTCGGTGATATTTGACTTTTTCGGACGTTGTGTAATGCGAGTCTAGAATAATAATAAAAAGCGCAATATAGTAAATACATAAACCAGTAGCATAGTTGTTTATTATCAAGTATTATGTACTGTACATAATACTTGATAATAAACGTATAGCACATACAATTATGTACAGTACATAATACTTGATAATAAACAACTATGCTACTGGTTTATGTATTTACTATATTGCGCTTTTTATCATTATTCTAGACTCGCATTACACAACGTCCGAAAAAGTCAAATATCACCGAGTCCAAATAATGTTCTGTGAACCGATTATGTCCCAGCTTACTACCGGAGACATACTCTACCAAAAAGTCTAAAAAACAGAAGCTGCGGAGAATAATCTCCCAGACTGTGCAGAGATGAGAGTTTCCTCCACTAAATCTAGAGTGTACTCTTTCTATTAATAAAAAAGAAAAATCTTACTGTAAAACAAAATGCTGTATTACGCTGGCAGCGTAATATTTACCGCATCTCTTGATAGCACCATTTTTCATTGTGCTTCATTTAATCTCGTGTTTTGTTCATAATGGAGAAAAAGAAGAACCACAAAGAAAATTCACGGTGAGGGGTTTATTTAGCAGGTTTTTGCATGCCTCAATAAGCTCCTTAAAAAGTTTGAAAACATGGATACCAACACTGAAAAGTTTTCATTAACAGAGAGAGAGAGTAATGTTAATGGCGTATTATATGTTTACAAGCAAATCTATGATGAAAAAACAAGCCATATAGCCTAGATGTGTAGTAGACTATATAATCTAGGTTTGTGTAAGTACACTACGACGTTCGCAAAACGACGAAATCGCCTAACGACGCATTTTTCAGAACGAATCCCCGTCGTTTAACTACTAAGAGGAAAAATGATGTTGCTTAAGGTTTTTACACTTTGCAAAAACAAACGCTTTCTCAAGAGCAATACATGGAGAAGAATGGTGTTAGGTGTTACTCTTGGTCCGAGGACATACGGTAGTGTGGGAGCTTTCAAGCTAATTTCATTCTCATCCCTGTTTGTTGTACTAGCTTACGAGCAGCATATATATATTATTGTAACCATGAACGAGTGGTATTGATCAATAACATTGCACTAGCCAGGGTTCGAACCCATGTTGTACTGGCACTTCATATATACACAAACACTGTCTCTACGTCCACAGCAGGACTCGAACCTGCAAAACTCTATCAGAGTAACCAGTACTTTACCGCGGAGCTAGACCCCTGGTAAAGATAGACTCCGTGGTAAAGTACGGGTTACTCTGATACAGACAGAGTTTGCAGGTTCGAGTCCTGCTGTGACCGTAGAGACAATGTTTGTAAATAATTTCGCCTGTTTACGAATTGTTAAGCTTTATATATATATATATATATATATATATATATATATATATATATATATATATATATATATATATATATAGTAATAAACTACTGAGAATGTATAAACAGAAGAATGGTCTGTTTCACTGTCACCATCTGTGACCCAACTGTATTTTCCCTCACAAATCTTACACAATAAGTGTAAGGGGCTCAAGGCTTTTCAACACACTGTTCGTGCTTAAGGTGAATTGCCAACAGACTCTTTGCTGTCTCCAAGAGGAAATTTCGTAAATTCAGTGCTGTTCCTGGTCAGCAGGACTGTGCTTCGTATGTTTTACCGTGTGAGGTCTGTAGTAACAGCCTGGATGATCAGGCCTTGATCCACAAGAAGACCTGATTTGATACCGGGCGTTAACCCCGAAAACATCCTTCAGGACTAAGGAACGAATTACCCTAAAATAATACGGCATTCGGACAAGCTAAATTCTCAAACTGAATTAGGTTAGTTAGACTGTACAATTCTTCTCTTTTTATAAATATCAGATTTAAATATATATTAAAATCAATATTTTATTCGGAATCACATACGTAACACAACACTTTCCTGCTTTTGATGCTTGTTTTAACATTGCGTTTGTGTGTATACACTGATTTATTCAAATTTATTCCCACTGTTTCTCCTGCATTTTTTCCGAACATTGCTTGCCAGGTAGAAAATATACAACCTCACCATCGTAGTACTTTGTGTTTATTTCTAAGTACTAATATGTTGATGGTGTTAGTATATGTGTAACAGTAATGTCGTTTATTGATACAAGCTTTTCAGTGCCTTTAGTCTTTAATTATAACGTATCTCAGAGCATTTGCGTAACTATATAGATGAGGATGTCTGAAATGTACATACACGTTTTCTGTCTGCGAAGTGAGCATGTAGAATTAACCCGTGTTGGTAATACTGAGCCCTGAAAATATTACACTTTTAATTATTCATCATCTATGAAATTTAGATGACACACAATAAGCTTTCGCAAATATATACGATATAAAAAATATTTTTTTTCCCTTGTTTGGTCATGAAGTACGGTATGCAGGCGCTTGAATGAGCTCTTCCACTGACCCGGTCATGAAAAAGGATTTTACCTTCATATTTCCGAAGGTAAATAACCCTAAATAAAATAATGCTATGTGGCATTAATGAAATAAATTAAAGTGCGTCTGCCTATAAACGATGTTACTTAAGTACATAAACTATTCCTATGTTTTAGTCAGTATATATAGTTTACCTGGAGGGGGTTTCGCGGGTCAACGCCCGCTCGGCTCGGTCTGAGACCAGGCCTCATGGTGGATCAGGGTCTGATCAACCAGGCTGTTACTGTTGGCCTCACTCAAACTGATGTACGAACCACAGCCCATTAATGGACTAAATAATATGTAGAAGTGAAATATTACCAGGAATGTTTTCATCACTTATGCCGATTTCATAAACAGTCGTGAAAATTAAATTAATATTTGTATCCCATGATTATCAAATATAAAAAAAAAGGTCGATGACATTTGCGAGCAGTAAATACATGTGTAGCTTTCATCAGCCTGTCAGAGATTAGTTAAAATTAATCCAGAAGTGGTCTGCTTGTCAGCAGTATTTACATAACAAACAGTGATCATTAGGAGATACGTTTTTATCCGAAAATCAATATGTCATTTAGAGCCAAAAAATGCATAAAATTACAAAACCAACATTTATAATAAAAAACCGAGAGTTGTGTTTCAAATACACAGAAAAGTTTCAAGCAGATGTAAACCGATTCTGTCAGGGGTCCATAGAGAGCAATGTAATGTTCAACGAAGAACAATTTTCCACAATGGGATGTTCTGATTAAATAAGAATAATTATCCACTATGGGATATCCTGATTAAATAAGAATAATTATCCACTATGGGATATCCTGATTAAATAAGAATAATTATCCACTATGGGATATCCTGATTAAATAAGAATAATTATCCACTATGGGATATTCTGATTAAATTCAAACTAAAAACAACCCGCAATCAAAAACGGCAGTGGAGCAAAAGAGGTATGAGAGAGATATGGGGATGACAATGTAGGCAATGTATGGCATACATTGACATACAGTGTTATTAACATGAAACAATAGTGTTATTAACACAAACTACATAAAACAGTGTTATCACATGGAAAATGATAAGATGAATAATATGAACTTTCAAAACAGACTAGAAGGTTGCCGGAAGTACCGATCTGGATACTGTGCAGTGAACTTTGATTATATTAACTAACCTAAACTAATGAGAACACCTAAAATCTCTCAAGTTGTCTTCCTCGCGCAAAGGCGAGAAAGATGTATCATAATTTGGAGATGGAAAATACTGGATAGACTGATTTCAAATCTGCACACTAAAATATCCCAGTGAAAAGCAGGGTTACCCGAAGAGCCAACTCAATAAGCATAATGAGAGTCTAACCAGAAAAATATAATAAGATGAGCCGAGCTGTAGTGCCTGGTTGAAATGTGGACAGCTAGCACTAACAGCCTCCTATCGTCTGAGATCGGCCGCGGAAGCGATATTCTTTTAAGCCAAAGTGACAAAATTAACCTGAGAAATTATTCTTACAAAATGCTTTGCGGGCCAACTATAGGACTGGGAGACTCAGAACCTTAATTTTTTTTCTTATAATTAAAAGGTTTTGTTATCAAGGCAGCAACATACGAACCACATATTTGTGGTACTTCCCCCGCCATCACAATAGTCTACAATGCTTCCCAGATGAATTTACATGTCTGGAATACGTTCCGCATTTTTTTTTTTTACTCACACTAACGTCAATTCGAGATCAATTATTGCTTAGCGTGCATTAGAGCTAGTTCTCCACACAAACATAGACGCACGCACTGTCTCAGAGAGAATAAGAAGGCGCCAGAGGCAGGAAGAGTAGACAGAACAGGTACCAACAGACAGGGGAGCGCACCCTCGGGGAACTAACAAACACAACTGCCCACAGAACCATCCATCCTCTAAAACCCATACCAACCAAACAATAACCAGAAACAAATTACTCTCCACACCCAAGACCCCAGCACTAATACCACCACACCACCAGCCTACTATAATATCCAACCCTGTCTACCATACTCCCCTGAATACAGTTCTGGAAAGGAAACTGAAGATATGGTATACCAACACAGATGAAATAACAAATAAGGGTGACTAGTAACGGGAGAAAATCACTGAGGCATCCAGGACATCATAGCACTCAAAGAGACAAAGCTCAGGAGGGTGATAATAGGAGCAATCTTCCCGTCTAGATATCGGATCCTGAGGAAAGGCAGGGAGGGGGAGGGGAAGAAGGAGAGGCACCGTTCATCAAAAACGAATGGAGTTTTGAGGTAATAGGAAGACTAATAAGAGACGAAGCGGATGACTACATAGTAGGAACATTTTTAACGGGGTTCCAAAACTGATGATAGCAGTGATGTACAACCCACCCAAAGTTACTCATCATGGGGGATTTCAACCACAAGGAAATAGACAGGGAGAGCCAAGATGTCTGACTGGAAAGCTTCATGTACCAAAATGTTAGGACACAACCAGATAAAAGAACAGACGATGAACCAGCAAGGTTGGACCTCGTATTCACCTTCAATAGTTCAGACAGAGAAAATAACACGAAACGCACCCTCGGCGGTAGCGATCACATGGTCCTGAGTTACGAATACATAGTAGAGTTAACAATAAAGAGTGGGCCAGCACGAGGTGGACAGGAGAAACCAAACTTCAGAAAAGGGAACTACACACGTATGAGGCAATTCCTCCATGAGGTGCAGTAAGAGAGCTAGAGGGGAAGACAAACGAAATGATAGAACTCATGAGCGCAAAGTGGATGGCAGAGAGTTTTGCCAATGCCAACAATGAAGAGAGGAATCATGATTACGGAGGTGGAGGGGCCAAAACCAAACGTGCTAGAGCATGGAAAAGTATACAAGTCAAAGAATTTGAAAAAACGGAGTTGAGCCGAAAAGCCAGAAATGAATATGCATGGATAAGGAGAAAGGCCCAGCAGTAATACGAGAATGACATAGCATTAAAAGCCAAATCTGACCCAAAGTTGTTATACAGCCACATCAGGAAAAAAACAACCAAGGACCAGGTGATCAGGCAGAGGAAGGAAGGACGGGAGTTGAGAGGGAGCAACTAGGAAGTATGTGAGCTCAGTTTAAGATTCAGAGAGGTATTAAAAATGCTGTCCGGTGTGTGCAATGCGTCCAGTAGGTGCTGGACACAGTGCACACCACCGAGGTGAAGAAACTGCTAGGTGAACTAGATACCTAGAAGGCAGTGGATCCAGATAACATCTTTCAGTGGGTCCTGAGAAAGGGAGCAGATGCACTATGTATATCATATACAATAATCTTCAATAAATCTACTGAAACAGGGAAACAACCTGAGGTGTGGAAGACAGGAAACGAAGTCCCAATTTTTAAGAAAGTAGACAGTCAGCACCAAACAACTGACCAGTGTTGCTAACATGTATAGTATGTAAAGCTATGGAGAAGATTTTCAGAAGAGTGCTGGAGCACCAAGAAAGGAATGGGCTCATACATGAAAATCAACATGGCTTCCAGGAAGGAAAATCCTGCATCACAAACCTACTGGAGTTCTACGATAAGGTAACAGAAGACAGAGAGAGAGGGATGGGTAGACTGCATGTTCTTGAACCGCAAAAAGGTTTTCGATACAGTACCATACAAGAAACTGGTTGAAAAACTACAGGTGCAGGCATGAATAGCAGGAAGAGTACTGCAGTGGATCAGGGAATAGCTGACACTAAGGAAACAACGTGAGTTGGTACATGAGGTGTTACAGAGTGTGCATGTGTCGAGTGGGGGTTCGAAAAGGGTCAGTCCTAGGTCCGATGCTGTTTTTAGCACATGCGAATGACATGAGAGAAGGGATAAAGTCAGAAGTGTCCCTGTTTGAAGACGATGCTGTAGTGGTTTGGAATCTTAGGTTGAAGTGTTGAAGGAGGAGGTTATACTTCTCCAAGAGGAAAATAGGAGGCTGAAAATTCGCATAGATGGATTTGGGAGCGAGTGTGCGAAGGGTGGAGTCGGTGTGGAGGAAAAGGTTACCAACAATGAGCTGAAGAGTGGCAACCAGTGGAATGTGGTCTCTACAAAAGGTAGAAGTATCAAGATAAGGAAGCTTAATAGAGAAAATTTGAAGGTAGGAAATAGATTCTCTGATCTCCAGTGAATAACAAGGTTGAAAGTACCACTAACTTCACTGCTAATCAAGGTAAGAACATTCTGGTTGTGGGTGACTCACAGGTAAGATATATGGACCGTGTGCTTCCCAGGACCTGGTGTTGATGACAGTCAACAGGTTGGATATTATGATGTCAGGAAATGGGAATAAGCCCATCATTTGTCTTAGTGCGGGTGATGGAAATGATATCGGGAAGGGCAGGAGACAAGAGCTGCTGGATAAATACAAGTCAACCATAGACGTAATTAGGTCTAAGGGAGGGGTTCCAATCATATGTAGCATCTTGCTTAGAAGGGGAGTGGGCAATGAATGGATGTCTAAGGCAATTGGTGTAAATTGCTGGCTAGACAGGTACTGCAAGGAATTTGCAATCCCATTCATTGATAACTGGAATAAATTTTATGGCAAACGTGATGTGTACTCAGGGGCCGGAGTGGTCACATTAGCCAACTCGATTGAGGGGGCCATTGCTGACTTGTCTAGGACTTTAAACTGAAAGATTATAGAGGTACAGGTGTGTGTGTGAGAAACAATCAGGCTGTAGTACAAGGGTTGAAAACAGCTGATATTACCAGAATACCTCAGGGATATGTTTAATAGACAGTATTCAAAATAAAGTTGCTAGTAAAGGCAATGCAATAGATCAACAAACAAAGAGACAGTAGAGGGCAGAGAGTGACTAGCTCCCTTAATTAAGGTTTACTATACTAATAGTAGAAGTCTAAGAAATAAGATAGATGAGCTAAGATTACTTGCATGTGCAGGTAATATAGATATTATTGCTTTAACGGAGACCTGGTTCAACCTGAAAGATTGAGAAATGCCTTCTGAATGCAACATACAAGGCTATAAACTATTCCACACTGACCGGGTCAACAGGAAGGGTGGTGGAGTATCGATGTATGTCAGAGATAATTTAAAATGTTGTGTTAGACAAGATATAAGATTAGAAGCATCGGACACAGAATCTGTTTGGCTACAGTTCCTCGAGGGTCGTGACAAATTAATTTTGGGTGTGATTTATAGGCCCCCAAATCTTGATAGGGAGTACAGTAAGCTATGGGACGAAATTCATAAGCCGTCTAGATATGAAAATTTCGTGTTAATGGGAGATTTTAACTTTAGACAAATTGATTGGAACACTGAGTCTAGTGACTTTCTTGGTACGATTCAGAATTGCTTTTTAAAACAGTTTGTGACAGAACCAACTAGAGGAAACAATCTGCTTGACTTGGTTTTTGCCAACAAGGAATCACTAATTAATAATCTTGAGGTTAATGATGAGTTTGGGGAAAGTGATCACAAATCACTTAGTTTCAATATATCATGGAATTACCCATATAACTGCTTGGCCGATTTCATGGGACTGAGAAATTACCAGGGTGGGCTAAATTGGAACGACCTGACTATGGGTCAGGTAGGTGGTGTTGGTTGCCAATATGACGTTTTTCAGAGCATAGTTCTAGCTGCCCAGACAACTTATATTCCAAGTAGGGAAATTAGATCGACCAAAAATGATCCAAAATGGATAAGTAATAGATTAAAACATCTCACTGGTCAAAAGAGAGGCATATATAGACGTATCAAAAGAGAGGATGGGCAGTTAAGAAATCAATTAGAGAGAGAAATAAAAAGGGAATAAGAAAAGCTAAAAGAGATTATAAGGCTTAAGTGGCAATTGATTCGAAGACTAACCCAAAAGGTTTCTTTCAGGAATATAGAAGTAAGGTTAGGGACAAGATAGGCCTGCTCAAAAGTAACTCAGGTCAGATTACTGACAGTGATAAGGAAATGTGTGAAATTTTCAACACTTGCTTCCTCTCAGTTTTTACTCAGGAAGATAATAGCGAAATTCCAAAAATCATAAATTATGTAGAACAGGACGATAATAAACCATGCACAATTGGGGTAACTAGTGAAATGGTCCTCAGACAAATAGAGAAATTAAAACCTAACAAATCCCCAGGCCCCGATGAACTGTTCGCAAGGGTTTTAAAGGAATGTAAAGAGGAACATAGCAAACCTTTGGCTAATCTTTTCAACATATCACTACAATCTGGCATAGTCCCACAAGTGGAAAATGGCAAATGTAATACCTATTTACAAAGCAGGAGACATGTCCTTAGCTTCGAAGTATAGATCAATAAGCCTTACTTCCATAGTGGGAAAATTTATGGAATCAATAATTGTCGAGGAACGGTTCTACAAAGGGACGTTCCTGCCTTACGAATTTACTAACTTTTTTCACCAAGGTGTTTGAGGAGGTAGATCATGGTAATGAATATGATATTGAGTATATGGACTTTAGTAAGGTTTCTGATAGAGTTCCACATCAGAGACTATTTGAGGAAAATAAGGGCACACGGAACAGATTTTTTTCCTGGGTAGAGGCGTGGTTGACATAGGTAGCAGAGAGTTTGCATCATGTGGAGAAATCAGAGTGTGGGCACGTCACGAGTGGTGTTCCACAGGGGTCAGTGTTGGGCCCTTTATTGTTCACAATTTATATAAATGACACTGATGAAGGAATAAATAGCGAAATAAGCAAGTTTGCTGGTGACACCAAAATAGGTCGCCTAATTCATTCTAATGAGGATATTGGAGCACTCCAGTGCTCCAGAAAATAACCATGCCACATAATTTAGATCTTAATATTACTGATTGCGAAAAGGATTTGGGAGTTTTGTTTAACAGTAATCTAAAACCAGTACAACAGTGCATAAGTGTTCGCAATAAAGCGAACAGAATCCTTGGCTTCATATCAAGGAGCATAAATAGAGTTGTGGATGAGGAACAAACTCCCGAGTACCGTTATAGAACCTAAGACGTTGTGTAGTTTTAAAAATATATTGGATAGATACATGTGTAGGTGTGGGTGGGTGTGATATGGACCTGACTAGCTTGTGCTAATAGGTCTGATGCCGTGTTCCTTCCTAAGTGGATGTGACCTGACTAGGTGGATCATTGGTTTAAGCCGGGAGGTGACTTGGACTTGCCTCGCATGGGCCAATAGGCCTGCTGCAGTGTTCCTTCCTTCGTATGTTGTTATGTAATGATAAGAATAAAAGTGGACGAGTATCAGGTAAGCCTACAAGGAGATCTGGACAGGCTGCAAGCCTGGTCCAGGCTCACGGAGTTTAACTCCGTCAAGTGCAAATTTATAAAGTTTTGGAAAGGACAAAGAAGACTGTAGACCGAGTACAGCCTAGGTCAAAGGCCGCAAAAATCACTCAAGGAAAAGGATTACGGGGTGAGCATCATATCGAGCACATCTACTGAGGCGCACATCAAACAAATAACTGCTGCAGCATATGGGCGCCTGGCAAATCTAATAATATCATTTCGACATCTAAGTAAGAAGTCATTCAGTACACTGTATACTGTGTACATCAGGCCAATACTGGAGTATACAGCACCAGTATGGAAACCACACCTTGTCAAACACGTCAAGAAATTAGAGAACATGTACGGTGTCCCGTAGCTCGATTGCTAGCGCACTCAGCTCACACAGAGGTCCGTGGTTCGATCTCCGGTACGGGTAGAAACATTAGGACGTGTTTCCTTAAGATACCTGCTGTCCCAGTTCACATAGCAGTAAAACAGGTACATGGGTGTTAGTCGACTGGTGTGGGTCGCATCCTGGGAGACAAAATTGACCTAATTTGTCCAAATGCTCTGTACAAGGGGCTCTCTATATAGTAGTATATCATTGATGTCAGATAGGCTTGTATACTTTGTACTTGTAGAAATAAAGGTTATTATTATTAACAAGACAGGTCCCAGAGATAACCTGACGACACTAGAGGACAGGCGGGATAGGGAACACATGATAACGACATATAAAATACTGAGAGGAATTGACAGTGGATAGTGACAATGTTTCAGAGATGGGCCACAACAACTAGTGACAGCTGAAAGCTGAAAACTCAGATGAGTCACAGGGATGTTAGGAAGTGTTCCTTTGGTCATAGAGTTGTCAGGAATTGGAACAATCTGGAGTGATGCAGTGGAGGCAGGATCCATACGTAGCTTTAAGATGAGCTTTGAAAAAGCTCATAGGGAAGGGAGAGAGCGGACCTAGTAGGAACCAGCCAAGAAGCGGGGGCCAGGAGCTATGACTCGACCCCTGCAACCACAAGTACACGCGCGCGCACACAAAATAGAGGCTTTCCTTCTCCGCCATACGTTTAGTTAAACTGAATAGCATAGATATAAACGAGTGCGTGAATACCTGTAATGTTTTGAAATATCTTAAAAATTACATGAAAGAAATAAGGTTGTCGTAGGCTGTTTTGAATCATAATGGACTTCAAAACAGTTTGAATCTTATAAAATTAATAAAAATTACGAAAGTCGCTGTATCAACTTGGAGCCCCTTGCATTTCATACAGTTTATTGTAAAATTAATGAATATTCTCTTCTAATTTCTTAAAACTCAAAAACCTTAATCTGTCAAAAACCATTTAGTTCAGATTCTTAACGCTGGATACTAAACCAGTTGACTTGCAATTTCTCATAAATAATAAAACGAACTCTCAACCAAATAAACAAATGTATTTTATATTTCTTCGTTTATGAATTATGTGAGTAGAAAATTTTACAAATTTCTAAGTGCCCTGTTAATGGAGCATTATTTAAAAACGAAAAACAATTAAACACGGAAAAAAAATTCAAATACTAATCCTATAATTCATGTTGACAAAAGATTCATATTTGTTATATATTCATTTCGTGTACACTGCCAACTGACATATTGGCAGTGTACATTGCAGCTTGAAAATCTTGCAATTCCCTGTTAAGATTTTCGTATACTTTTATCATTATGTATTCATTATCCATAATTATTTACATTGAATATTTAGCTATCAAAAAATAATTTTCTTTGGCCAATATATATGGCCATTATGTACATCATTTTCCACTATATTCATTAAATACAGTGGAAAGTGATGGGCACTGACTAATAAAAGAGTCACAAACTGCAAAAAAACTAAGAACCTGAAAGAATACTAAATGATTACAAAAAATATGGCCGAAAACAATGAAATTTTGGACAGAGATATGAAAACACTCATGAGTAAATGTGCTAGCTTATTAACCCCAACTCTCGCACACCCCTCCCTTCCCTATATCTCTCCTGCCCTTCACACATTCCTACTCCTGTAAGAGGGACTAAAAGTTTATAGAAACTGGTAATACAAAGGATAAAGAGAAAACAGATATTATGTGGTAAAACTAGAGACAAAAAGAAAACTTTAATAAGTTTAAACATACACTGTACGTGATGGAGACAAACTGCATGTACAAGGCGGAGAAGAATTAAGTTTATTATAAACAGGGATGAGCTGGAAGTGAGATGGGAAGAAATGAATGACACAGTAAATATGATGAACGTTGTAAAAAAAGAGCAGTGGTGGATGGGATTAAATCTGAATTGCTGACCGCAGGTGGGGGATAAAGTTTCGTAATGGTTGGTATATTTGTTTACTACATGAAGGAAAAAAAAATATATACGTAGGGGATAGACAGATAGCATGAATTCTTTCTATTTTGGGTATGGGAACAAAAGAGTCTAAGAATTATAGGTAATAAGTCTGCTGAGTGTACAAGGTAAAGTGTACGGCATAATGATCAAGTTTAGGCCTAAGGGGAACAATATGTATTAAGGGAATGACGCGTGTGTATTGTGTTGACACTGAAGCGCGTAAGAAACCAATGCTTTAATAATGGAATGATACTATTACATTTACATCTGTACAATCTACCCACTTGCCTGTGTGTGTGTCTCCTCATATTGTCTGCTCGCTTGCCCTTCTAGCGTCTATGGTTGTCTACATACATGATAAATAAACGATATGCGCAACACCTGGTTATCTTTATTGCGAGACGTTTCGGTTGTGAAGCAGACTATATCAATCTTATACAGTGGCATGAGGATGCAGCCTGGTATACTGAAGCTGCTAGATGAAATGGACAGGTACAGCAGATGAAAACAGTCATATCTGAGCGGGGCCCACTAATGGAGTTTTTCACTAGTGGGTCCCGCGAAACGTCTTTCAAAAATACCCAGGTGTTGCACTTGGCTCATTCAACAAATTGTTGGTATTATACCAGTGATCAAATGATGGCTTCAGACTTGTCCCTTCTTGTGTCTACCCTACTGTAGTGTCTACCAGATTGCCCAGCCTAGTCTCTATCCTAGGACAGTCTACTCACTTTCTCCTCCTGGTGTCTACTTCAGCTTCTATTTTCTATATTTACCACCACATACAAGACCAGACACACACTGAAACACTCCCTGACCCACTGGTTGGTCGAATGATTGACCGATTGGCTAGCTGTCTGCTTGCGTTTCTGCATAACTTATTATAACTCACTAACTCGTTCGTCCACAAGCTTACACACACACACCTGGCGGTGTGCTGTGGATCCCACAGCACACCGCCAGGTCCCCCACTCTCACAGACCCCCCAGAACACAGTGTTGGGGAGGAAACTGAAGGTATGGTATACCAACGCTGGTGGAATAACGAATAAGTTGGAAGAGTGGCACCAAAGAGTCAAAGAGGCATCACCGGACATCATAGCTCTCACAGACACCAAGCTCACAGGAATGATAACAGATGCCATCTTTCCAACGGGATATCAGATCCTGAGGAAAGACAGAGGGAACAGAGGTGGTGGAGGAGTGACACTGCTCATCAAAAACCGATAGGATTTTGATGAGATGGAGAGAAAAGACAGAGGAGCAGCAAGAGACTACATAATAGGAACACTTCAGTCTGGAGGTCCCAAGGTGGTAATTTGCAGTGATGTATACCACCACAGAACAGCAGGAGGCCAAGGCAAGAGTATAATGAGAGTAATAGAGCGATGGTTGATACACTGGCATAAATGGCCAGAAGGGCTCATGCGAGCAGAGCAAAGCTGCTGATTATGGGTGACTTCAACCACAAAGAAATCGACTGGGAGAACCTGGAGCCACATGGGGGCCCAGAAACGTGGAGGGCTAAGATGATGGAGGTGGTACTGAAAAACCTCATGTACCAACACGTAAGGGGCACTACCAGAGAGAGAGAAGAGGATGAACCAGCAAGACTGGACCAAGTATTTACCTTGAGTAGTGCAGACATTGATTACATCACATATGAAAGACCCCTCGTGGCCAGTGATCATGTGGTTCTGAGCTTCGAATACATAGAATTAAAAGTGGAGAGGGAAGCAGGAAGAGCAAGACGAATGAAGCCAAACTAGAAGAGAGGGGACTACACAAGCATGAAGAATTTCCTACACGGGGTTCAGTGGGACAGAGAACTGGCAGGGAAGTCAGTAAACGAGATGACGGGATATGTGACAACACTGGAGGACAGGAGAGATAGGGAGGATATGATAACGACATATAAAATACTGAGATGAATCGACAAGGTGGACAGAGACAGGATGTTCCAGAGATGGGACACAGCAACAAGGGGTCACAGTTGTAGGTTGAAAAGACTGATGAATCACAGGGATGTTAGGAAGTATTTCTTCAGTCACAATGTTGTCAAGAAGTGGAATAGTCTGAGAAGTGATGTAGTGGAGGCAGGATCCATACATAGCTTTAAGAAGAGGTATGATAAAGCTCATGGAGCAGGAAGAGTGACATAGTAGCGACCAGTGAAGAGGCGGGTCCAGGAGCTGTGACTCTACCACTACAACCACAACTAGGTGAGTACACATACATAGACCATATCCTCATAATATCAAGCTATCCCATCTCTTGTGTCTTAATCCACAAGGTGTCTGACAACGTACCACATCGGAGATTTAACTAAAAGAACCTGGAATAAGGAACCGTGAAATGAAACAGTAAGAAATTTTAGATAGCGAAGTGTAGAAGAGGAGAAATGTGAAGAGTGGGGTCCCTGAAGGGTCGGTTCTTGACCGTGTTGCTTTTAGTATGCATAAAAGATCGAGAATTAGAACATCCGTAATTAAAAAGTTTGAAGATCAAAGCAAAGGACAAATTTTATTAAAATAATACACTACATTAATTCAACTCCGGAACTCCATATATTTATTAGAATCCCATGTTTATTTTTCTAACATTCCATCTGTCTCCCACCGAGGGACGATGACCCTACAAAGGAGAAAACTCTTTTACCGACACTCATTCATTCATTGTCCTGCCAGAAGCAGCTGGCGTCACCGTTCAGATGACCCTCCAACCCACAACATCCTCACCCCTCGTCAAAAGTACATCCAGGCACTATATTCCTCACCTCCAGGACTGAAGTTCGGTTGGCTGGATGCCACGTGTTGATTACATGTAATTAAAATTTCATAATTATAATGAAGAGGTAATAATTTAAATAGCTTTTGATATATATTTTAGCATTCGCAAACATTAAACAGTAGGTCTTGTCAATGTTGTGTTATATTTATTGGTCGCCATTCAAGCAGATGCCTTTTCTAGTTCAACAATGAGTATTCTCTCGAGGACAACTTGATCTATGATGGAGATGACCAAGGCAGTGTTGTCGGCGATCAAAACTGGCCTTGTAGCGTCCATATGTTGTTGGGCTGGGAGACAAATTTGGGACATTTATAGCCACATGATGGTGTTTATCAGTGAGAAATGTGATTGCCTGGCTTCTTATTCGGTAATACTTTTGTTTAAGGAGCAACATACTGTAGTCCTCAGCCATATTCCAACTACAATTAAG